>PVJH01005717.1:30926-109115 GCA_004026705.1 Nesogale talazaci | reverse complement strand
GTCAAGAGCATGAAGATGAGGAAATCGCCATGAGCTGCATCCTCAAGGATATATGCAAGTTTTGTTTGACCTTGCTGTCCATAAAGGAGCAGACCTAAGGAAGGGCAGGGTTGGCGGGCATTTGAGTATGGTACAGTTCTCTAAGAGCCCTCTTCACGCAAGCCATTCTTAACTTTCTTCATTGCTGGAAGGCTTCCCTCATGCGTACATAAATATTATATATATAAAGTGATATTACAAAGAGACATCATTAGCGGGAAGACGGCTCTGTTCAAAGAATGATGGTGGAAAATTAAAGACCTTTGTGGCAAGTAAAAATGGAATTAAACCCACACCTCACACCAAGCACAAAATTAATTCCAGATGGGTCAAGCTCGAAACACTAAATGTGAAAGGCAAAACTTTTAGAATTAGCATGAGGAAACTATCTCCATAATGTTGGAACAAGACAGATTTTTTTTCATTGTTTTAAAATTATGTTTTACTAACAGAGGAGTCACAAAAATATATCCAGAGTTCCTATATTCATATACCCTTTGTTCAGCTTTCCCTGAAGTTAATGTCTCACCTCACCAAGTTCGAATGATCAAAACTAAAGCCTCAACATTGGTACACACAAAAAGAGGAAGACTGTCCAGGAGATGGATTGCCACCACAGCTGCAGCTATGAGCTGGCACACCGCAATGGGGAGCGTGAGACGCACTGGGCCCTGTGTGGTTCTGACGCGCACAGAGTCATTATGAGTTGGAAGGGACGCAAAGACACCTAACAAGGACACCACGTCACTAACTGAACTGCAGGCTTTATCTGGATCCAAGCAGGACCTTTTCTTTTAAAGATTCAAAGTACTCTAAAAAAAATTTTGTCATTGATAAGCTTGAACAAATTGAGATTAAAAACTCTTGCTCATCAAAGGATACTATAAAGATAGAAAAAGGAAGAAACAAACTTGGCATCTCTGTTTGTCACACTCTGACCATGGTGTAAAGGATTTGCATTAGATAAGTAAGAAAACACCCTCTAATAAAAGGCAAATATAACATTTTAAAAATTAGCAAGATATATGAGCTGGCATCTTACACAATAGAAAAGATGTGATGGCCAATTAGCAAACACAATGTTACACAACTTAGTAATCAGAGAAGAGCAAATGAAAACCTTAATTCCAACAGTAACAAATACTGGAGAAAAATAGTAGGGGGTGCCCCCAGCCCCAAAATGGAAAAAGTACTGGATGAAACTTTCGTAGTACGAATTTTTCCTGATAGGCAAGCATCAAGCAACTCACTCTGAGTCAATGCATTCAGAGTGCACTACCTAGGAAGATTCTCTCTGGTCACAGTGAATTTTTTTTTTTTTTTTTGTGAAAGTAGTTTCACACGTACCTTGTTTTTTTGGTAGTGGCTGGTTTAAGAGATCAGCATGGGGCTATAAAATTTTGTTTCCTGCTCAGAAAAAAATGCCACAGAAACTGTTGTGATGTTGAACGCAGCTTACAATGGCAGTGTAACGGAAAAAGCTCAAGAGGAAAAGCAGTTTTCTTGTTTCAAAAGTTCTAGACGTCTGAACAGATGAAAATGTAGACTCAGTGCATTTGGAGTTCGTTCTGCCAGTCAAACTGTTAATCAAACTTTCTACTTAAAGTTCTGAAAGATTGCGGAACAGTATACAACAGAAAAAGACCTGCTTTGTGGCAGACGGGACTGGTTTTGTCACAACAGCAATACACCTGCCCACTCAGCCATCTCAGTGTCCCAGTTTTTGGCCACAAAACAGCATGTATCTCGCCTGACCTCACTCTGTGTGACTTCTTTTTATTTCCAAGAATGAAAAGTGACATGAAAAGACAGCAATATGATGATGTGGAAAAGGTGAAGAAACAAACAAGGGAGGTGCTGTCAGCCATCCAAACAGATGAGTTTTAAAATGTTCCCACGAACAGTATCGCATATTTAACAAATGTATTAAATGCAATGGAGAGTAGTTTGAAGGTGATAAAGTTGTTTTGTTTTTAAAAAAATGTTAAATACATAGCTTTGAAAAAAATCCCAGTTTGGGGGGTACCCCCTCGTATGTAAAAATACACTATTGGGGGCGGAGCCCCTGTGGCGTAAGTAGTTGAGTGTGGGCCTGCGGCCCGCAGGCTGGTTGTTCAAATCCAGTGGCAGCTCTCAGAAGCAGCGCTGGGTAGCACCCATGGCCACCAGAGGCAGTGATGCCCATAAAAAAAAAAAAAAAACAACTATTGGTTCGAAAATGTCTTAGGTAGCTACTACTACTATTAATAGGAATTCCATGACTGGGTACTTAAATCAAGCAAATGTATCTCCTCACAGGTTTTGAGGCTAAAAGTCTGAATTCAGGGATCATCTCTTTTTGTCCATGCCAAACGAAGGTCCTTGTTCTTCAACTCCTGTTTCTTGGTTCCTGGGGTTCTCCGTGTGTCTCAGTGTTTGTCTTAGCTATTCTACTCCTTTGCTTTTAAGCTCTTTTATCTCTCAAAAGAGATTGGCTCAAAGGACATCCTACACTAATCTTGACTTAATAATATAACAAAGACAACCCATTTCTAAAAGGGATTTTAACCACAGACTTAGAGGCTAGGATTTACAACACATCTATCTGGTGGGACAAAATTCAGTGCATAATATGTCACCCTTTGGTTCTCAAAAATTCTCTTTGCCACATGTATAGCATATTCACCCTATCACATTATCCCAAAAGTCTTCAATCAATTTCTAATATAAGATCTTATCTTCTGAATCATCTAAATGAAATCTGGATAAGGCTTTTTTGGCATATTCCATCCTGGGACAAAATTTCTCTCAATTGGTGAACCTGCAAAATCAAGGACATAGGTTTTCTGTTTCCAAAGTACAAGGGTGACACCAACACAGATAGACATTTCGATTAAAAATGAGAGACGATGGAGACAAAGAAGGAGTACAGGCACCAAGCAAGTCCCAAACATCCTGCACTTGCTCATGTTTCAAAGAGATTACTGACATAATTACAAGCTTTCTAAAGTGAATGCTGAAAGAAATGGGGGGGTGTGGGGGGTGTCCCTTCCTCACTTTTAATTTGTGTTTTCCCTTTGGAGCAGAACAGAGAGAGAGAAGAGGAGAGGAGAGGAGAAAGAATTATTTCAGAACATGTCTCATGCAGTTGTGGAAAGTGGAAAGTTCAAACCAGTGGGAAAGGCAGATCTCAGACTGGAGGGTTCCCTTGACTCCCTGGGGTAGGTAAACCCAGAATCAGCAGGCAGATGGCCGGCTGCTCCTCATTCAGGATGGTGAGAGGGCAAGCTGGTTGTCAAACCAACTCTGACTCATGCTATCTTCTGTACTGTAGCTGAGGGAAACATCACCTGGCTCTGCATAGCTTCCCCTCTGTTGGTCTATTGGAATCCATTGCCGTGTCAAACTGTCTTATTGGAGGTTCCCTCATCTTCACTGACAACCTGTTCTTTTCTAGAAATTGGTCCTTCCTGATGATTGGTTCAAAGTGAGGCAACGTCTCACTATTCTAGCTTCTAAGGATCATTCTGGTTGTATTTCTTCTAAGATTGATTTGTTTCTTCTTCTGGCTGTCCACATTGCGCCCTAGTGGGATAGAAGGTTATGTGTGATAGGCTGCTAGCAGTTTCAACCCCTCAGCAGCGCCTCAGGAGAAAAGCGGGGATTTTTGCCTCCATTAAGATTTACAGCCTTGAAAACCTACAAGGGAAATAAGTTTTGGCAGGCCACAGCATATTCAATCATTTTCATAAACACCACCATGCAAAGGCATCTATTCTTTTTCTATCTTTCTTTTCGTAGTCCAGCTTTCATGTGGAATTTTAGCATCAAAGTTTTAAGAAAAGTAAAAAGCCAGTCAGAAAAGGCTACATGCAGTAGATTGCCAAGATAATTGTACAGCCAGAATGCTCCTTAGAAGAAATGATGAAGTTTCATCTCACATAGTGGAGAAGCACATCATTCTTGGTAAAACAGAGGGTCAGCAAAATAAACAAACACCCTCAGTGAAATCGACGGACCCAGTGACTGCAAAAATGGGCCCAACATGAACAACTGTGAGGGTGGCCCAGGTTTGCAAGGGGTTCACCCTCTTGTGCGATGGTACCTGACACCAACCATGATAAAGCAGCTTAAGCACAAACAAAACAATATGGTATACTGTTCAAGAATCCATACATTCGTAAGTAAAAGATTAATCTTTTTTTTTTTAGGGAAGTCAATTATAGACACAACATTTGACATATTGTTGACGCTAGTGGCAAAGGAGGGAGTCATGTGCCCCAAGGACTTATAATAATGTAGTTCTTGGGAGTGGGATAGGAACTTACCAGTGTTGGTTTTATTATTGTGCCTTTTAAGATATGAGTCTATTAAGAATTATTAATATGATAGTATATCACATTATAATACAGTGCCGTACACTACATGTCAATTATATGCTTCACGTCTATAAAACCAGGGGTTTTGGTATGTGCTGGGCTGCTAGCCACAAAGTCAGCAGTGTAAAACAACCAGCCACTCCTTGGTAAGAAGATGAGGCTTTCTACTCCCATAAAGAATGAGGAGTCGTGGAAACCCACAGGAGGAGTGCTACCCTGTCCTACACGGTCACTGTAAGTCAGCACCGACTCAATGTCAGTGAGGTGTTTTTTTAGTACTTGTAGAAAAAAATACTTAATGTACTTAAAATATTATCAGTGTCTTGGAAGGAACACTGAAATTGTTCCAAGTTATTGGAAGAGATATTTTTGTTTCTAAAGAGTTTAAACCCATTTAAAGAGGACATGGTAAAAGGGAAGAAGCAGAAATGAAAAAGCAACTTAGTCATCGTAACGATGAAGGCCGATCTCTTACAGGAGTCTTGAACCTAGGCAGCCGCCTCTCCCCCAGGGAGATTTGCTTTGCAGGACGACAATGAAGTTTCAACTTGGGAAGGAAGCTATGCCTGACCAGAGCACATGAGAACAAATGAAGGGGGAGGAAGAGAGAATGGAGTGCATCCTGGCCCATCAAGCCTTCGGGACAATATTCTCCCTCAGAACAGCCGATGCACAGAGAGGAGCATATGGCAGGCCCCACTAAGAACTACGGGTATCCTCAGTGACCAAAGACCTTTTGGGGTCACCAATGGAGAAACAGGGTCAGGATTATACTCTGCCTGACCCAATCACACCATGGCAAAACACTAAGGGTGTGCAACAGAGCATGGAGTTCCAGATGGAGTGCCAAGGATATACTTTGGGGTCAGGGTGTGGCACCCCGTCTGACTCAACCAGGGGACACTCCTGGAGAACAATGAGTAGACTTTGAACTATTTACAGGTTTTTCTAGTGCTAATTTTTTACATATATATATGTATATATATATATATATAAAACATTGGGGAGTTGGTGTTATCATTGTTTTATTTTCTTTCGTTGCTTCATTTTAGGATGCCTTTTTTGGGGTAAATATTGTTATTTCTGCAGGTCTATCTAGAAAAGATAGGTTGGATAAACAGTCTGGAGGCGAAAATGATGGGACTGATGGTTCGGAGGGGGGGACATGGGAAATGAGGAAGAGAGGGAAAGGAGGTGGTGTTGAGCGGCCCAGGAATAAGAGAAAAACAAGTGCTTCAAAATCAGTGACAAGATGGGTGGGATTGATCAAGCGTAATGCAGCACAGAGAAAATACTGAAACTCAAATGGAGGTTGAACATGATAATGGGACAAGAGAAAAGTAAAAAGAAATATAGGAAAGAATTGGGGGGGGGTAAAGGACATTTACAGATGTCTAAATACAGGCATGTACATAGGTGGATATATTTATACGTGACAATGAGGAAATAGAGCAGCGTGCATATACTTATAGCGTTAGTATTAGGGCAGCAGATGGACATTGGACTTCCACTCAAGTATTTCCTTAGTGCAGGAATATTTTGTTCTATTAAATTGGCATTCCACGATGCTCACCTTCCCCACACGATCACTGAAGACAAATGTGTGCATAAGCAAACGTGATGAAGAAAGTTGATGGTGCCCAGCTACCAAAGATGCATCTGGGGTCTTAACAGCCTCAAAGTAAACAAGCAGCCATCCAGCTCAAAAGCAACAAAGCCCACATGGAAGAAGCACACCAGCCTGTGTGACCATGAGGTGTCCAAGAGATCCAGTAACACACATCAAAGAACTAAAAATTATATCATTATAAATGAAGAAGAGTAGAGATTGGGGACCCAAAGTCCATCAATAGGTGAGGCGACATCCCCTTACAGAGGGGTTGCAAGGAGGAAATTAGCCAGACATGGTACAGTGTTGTAAAAATGAAATATGCGACTTTCCTCTAGTTCTCAAATGCATCCTCCCACCCGCTATCATGATCCCAATTCTACCAGGCAAATCCAGTTAGAACAGGGGATATACACCGGAGTCACAAACATGGGGAATTTAGGATAGATGATCCCGTTAGGACCAGTGGTGGGAGTGGTGATACTGGGAGGGTGAAGGGATGGTAAAATAGAAAGTGGGAACCAATTTCAGGGATCTACATATAACCTCCTCTCTGGGGGATGGACAATAGGGAAGTGAGTGAAGGGACACATTGGACAGTGTATGATATGAAAAAGTAATAACAATTTGTAAACTATTAAAGATTCATGGGGAAGGGAGGAGGGGAAATATGGGGAGCTGGTCCTGGGGGCCTAAGTGGAGGGAGGGTGTTTTCAGAGTGATGATGGCAACAAGTGTGCAAATGTGGTCTGCATACAATTGATGTACGTATTGATCGTGGGGGAGTTGTATGAGCCCTGAATAAAATGATTTCTAAAAAAAAGAAGGGGGTAAAAGGGACCTTATACCAAGGGCTCAAATAGAAAATATTTGGAAATGAATATGGCAACCTGTGTACAAATATGCTTGATACAAATGATGTATTCAATGTTATAGGAGCTATAAGAGCCCCCAATAAAATCATTGGGGAACAATAGAGGCTTGAACCTCACATAAAGAGATCTGCATACCCAGGCAATCAGCACAAGACCTGGAGAAGAGAATGCAAAAGTCGGTGTAGCTTTCCACAGGACAAAAGAAGAATTCTATAATGCAAAAGCCTGTGTCAAGACTTAGCCTGTAATCTGAGGTTGGGGGTGAGTGGCAAGAGTCAGCTTTTGAGGGGAGAAGGAATTGATGACAAAGCAAGGATTTTGTTATATAATTATGTAACATATATCAGAGGATTCAAAAATTTGTGGAAATTTGTTCATTATCTTTCCATTCCATTTCCACAAATTTTTGAAGCCCTCTTGTAAAAAAGTAATTAATAACATATCATACTAAATTAGCATGATAGAAGATAACCAGAAATTAAGCTAGATAATGGCTCAATTGATGGAAGATAGAGACTTTTCACTTCCCAACCTCAAAACCTCCAATATAAGCACAGTAATTAAAGCAACCTGATACTTGTACAATGATAGATATGAAAAGCAATGGGTTAGAACTGAAAACCCAGAAACACAACCAAGTATTCATAGACTCCTAACTTTGGATTAAGAAATAAAACCCATTAAATGGGTAAGAAATAAGCTCTTCAACAAATGGTACTAGAAAAACTAGATTGCCCCTGCAAAACAATGAAGCAAAGACTCAAACTTCAGGGGTCCCCAAACTTTTTAAACAGGGGGCCAGTTCACTGTCCCTCAGACCGCTGGAGGACCAACTTAAAAAAAAAAAACAACTATTAACAAATTCCCTGAGGGTCCGGGATGAGTCGGCTGCTAAGCAGGACAGCAGCACTGCATAAACACCTGGTGGGCCGGATAAATGTCCTCAGCAGGCCACATGTGGCCCACAGGCTGTATTTTTAGGACCCCTGCTTCACACCATGTACCAAAAAAAACCTCTAGATGGATCGAAAAGTTAAATATAAATCACACAATTATTAAGACAACCGATTAAAAAATAAGGACAAACTTAAGAACCATAATATAAGGTATAACCACAGTACCAAACATCATGAAATACTGTACTTTTCAGACCATACAATGTACTTTCCCTCCCCCCCAAAAGTGGTGCATCTTATGGTCCAAAGGTGTGATAGCCCAGAACATTTTAGTATCCTGGTACTATTTGGTTCAGAATATTTTTTTCTTGTTTTCCTGCTCTGAAAACTGGGTGCATCTTATGGTTAGGTGCATCTTATGGTCCGAAAAACACAGAATATTCACATCATGGAAGACAAAATAACAAACAGAGACCTAGTAAAAATGTGACATTTGTATACAACAAAAGATTTCATGAAAAAGATCAACAGGGAACCCACAGACTAGAAAAGTTACTCAGTGATAGTACATCAGATAAAGGCCTAATCTCCAAGATCTAAAGAAAACTGCAACATTTTAACAAGAAAAACAAATAATCCAATCAAAAACGGGCAAAGACATAAATTGGTGATTTACCAAAGACGACATACAGGCCACCTAACAACCCCATTAAGATATGTTCCAGATCATTAGCAATAATAGAAATGAAAATTTTAAGACTGAGCCCCAGTGGCGTAGTGGTTGTGTGCGGGACTGCAGCCCACAGGGTTGGCGGTTCAAATCCAGCAGCAGCAGCTCTCCAGGAGCAAGGCTGGGCCTCCTACTCCTACCAGGGGAGTGATGAACCCCCGCTCGTCCCACCCCCCCAAAAAAGAAAGAAATACAGATTTTTTAAAAAAGAGACATCACTTTCCCTGGACAGTTTTGGCAAAATTCAATAAAACAAAAAATAAATGCTGGTGAGGATGTGGAGAGCGAGGGATGCTTTTCCATTGCTTGTGGGTCTGTAGGATTGTCCGGTCACTAGGGAAATATCCCTATGAAACTTCTTTAAACAAATGCAAAAGCAAGTACTTTTATATATCCCAAGGGAATCACGAATATAACATGAACAGACATATGTACTCCTAATTTTACTATTGCAGCAATATCAAAAGAATGGAGATAAGCACAAACCTCAACTATAGAGGCATGGATAAAAAAGCTCTGGAACATTCCACTATGGAATTTTAGACAGCAAAAAAATGCAGTGATGGTGCTCTTAAACTCCACAGGATTCCGCAGGGTAAGATTTGAGAGCATTATGCTTAACAGACTCCTTCAACCTTACAAAGATGAGCATTTAACACCACCATGGTTGTAAAGAAAAGCAAAGAGAACATGTGGTTCATGCACCAATAAACAAAATGGGCGACTAAGAAGAGGCCAGGACTGAGGTGGGAACAGAGAGAGAGGTGGGGATGGGGAGGCAGAAAACAGAGGATTGAACATGAAAATAGATACATAAATATTGCTTCGTGGGAGAAAAAAATTGTTGCCTTCCCCTTGGATCTGGATAGGGTCTGAGACAGAAGGAAAAGTAAAAGTGAAATGGACTTGGAGTCCTTAGTGACATGCAAGTTCATCCCAAACATGAGAAGAAAAGAGAAGAGGATAGCTCGATAACTGTAGAGAGATACAATGACGGATGATAGTCCTGATCAGGGTTGGCGAATTTCTGAGAGGACCCTAGCTCATTCCTCAATAATTAAAAAATTTCTTGAGAGCTATAAATATTCATCTAGTGAAAAAAATACTCATCTAGTTTACAAATGACATCACCATCACCTGATATCAAAAGAAGCGATTTGGCTTGAAAGCCCCAGATATGTATGAAAGAGCCGCATATGGCTGGAGAGCCACAGTCTGCCAGTCCTGGACCAGACAGATAATGAGACTGCGCAATAGACTCCCAATTGCCATCAAGGCAATGCTCCCTCACAGCCACTCCCTGTGGGTTTCCGAAACTAGCTGTGCACAGGAATAGAAAACCCAGTTTTTCTCCCACAGAGCTGCCGGTGATTTCAAGCTCCCAGCCATGCGGTTGCAACCCAAGTATAACCACTGAGCCACCAAGCCCCCTGCAGTTAGATAAAGGTATTTTAAAATATGATTGCAGGTGGCCTGTCATCACGTCCATTTTGACTCCGTGATCCTGGGACTGGGTTGAACCATCCTGTGGGTTTCTGACATGTTAACTCTTTACTGGACTAGAAAGCCTCATTCCTCATCCAGGAGTGACTGGTAGTTTCTAACTGCTGGTCTTGAGGTTAGCAGCCTAACGCATAATGCTAGATACAGCCATTTTCAAAACAAAACAAACAGACAAGCAAACAAAAACAAACTGGCATTGAGCCGATCCCATGTCACAGCCAGCCTACATAGGGCTTCCAAAACAGAATCTTTACAGGCGTGGATTTCTTCTGAGACGTGTGAACCACGAACCTCATGTTAGCAGCCCCAAATTTGCTCCACACCAGAATATAGATATCAATGACCCAGATATTGGCTGTGGCTAGGATAGAAATATGTCCAGCTGTTGAGGACCAGCTAATCTATGAAATGAGTGAACTGGAGCATCTTCCAAATGTCAGCACAGTAGTACTTGGGCTGGGACGACTATAACTGAGCCCAGTGGCCATGTGCTGTAGTCACCCATCTGACAGCAGGCAGCAGTGAAATAAGGCTATGTAGAATAATAATTCTCACACTTGGCTGCACATCGCAATCACTGGGGGGAATTTTAAAACAAATATTTATTGGCCAGTTGTATTTCTTTACTTTAAAAAACATTTTATTAGGGACTCACCCTGTTTTTATCATAATCCATACGTACATCTATTGTGTCGAGCACATTTGTACATTTGTTGCCATCATCATTCTCAAAATATTTACTTTCTACTTGAGTCCTTGGTAATAGCTCCTTCACGTTCCCCACTGTCTCATGAACCCTTGATATGTAGATCATTGTGATCAGTCTCCCCTTTCTCCCCCCACTTCCCCTTCACTCCCAATATTGACCCTGAAGGGTCTATCTGTCCTAGATTCACTATGTTCCCAGCTCTAATCTGTACCTGTGTACATGCTCTGTCCAATTCAGAGTTGTAATGTAGAATTGGCTTCATGCTGGGGGTGGGGGGGAAGAAGCATTAAAGAACTAGAGGAAAGTTGTGTTTCATCGGTGCTATATTGCACCCTGACTGGCTCGTCTCTTCTTTGTGACTCTTCTGTGAGAGGATGTCCAATTTTCTATGGGTGGGCTGTGGGCCTCACTCTGCAGTCCCCCTCATTCACATTGATATGATTTTTGTTTTGGATCTTTGATGTCTGATATTTGATCCCATGGATACTTCATGATCACACAAGCTGGTGTGTTTCTTCCATGTGGATTTTGTTTCTTCTCAGAAAGATGTCCACTTGTTTATCTTCAAGGCTTTAAGACCCCAAATGCTATATCTTTTGTTAGCCGGGAACCATCAGCTTTCTTCACCACATTTGCTTCTTCATCCATTTTGTCTTCAGAGATTCTGTCAGAAAGGTAAACATCATAGAACATCAGGTTATTAAAACAAAGTGTTCTTGTGTTGAGGGAGTACTTCAGTAGAGGCCCAATGTCCATCTGCTACCTTGATACTTAACATATCAAGTTATATAGAGCTTTATCCATATAGATCTATTTTCCTGTCATTATATTTGAATATGCCTGTATTTAGACCTCTATAAATGTTTATTTGCCTCCTAGTTCTTTCCTCTATTTCCTTTTACTTTCCTCTTGTCCCACTATCATGGTTGGCCTTCATTCAGGTTGCAGTCCTTCCTCTCAGTTGCATTGCCCTTGATCAAGGCTTACCAGGCTTGCACACCCTCTTTGTCATTGAGTTCAGATCGCTTGTTGTTCCCTAGGTTTGTTAACACCCACTTCCTTTTCCCCACCCCTACCCTGACCTCTCCCTCTCCTGTGTTCCCTGGAAATTGTCAGTCTGTCGTTTCTCCTCCAGATTGCTTTTCCTGCCTTTCTTATCTGGATAGACATGCAAAGACACTCATAAGCCCCAAAACAAGACAGATCAAAACACAACAGCAAAAGAAAACAAAATAAACAACAACAAAAAGACAGAAAGAGAAAAAAAGAAAAGCCTATAAATAGTTCCAGATGCATTTGTTAGCTTTAGGGATGTTGTCTGATCGATTCTGCTGGTGTGCCATGCGCTGGCCCCGAAGTCTCTGTTTTCTATTCTCCGGGCACTTCGTGGCTTTGCTCCCCTTGCCGCTCTGATACATGCCCGTAACATTTCACCTCAGTGTGGTGGAGTCAGCCTGTGCACGATCACCACACTGTGCCTCAAGCCTGGGTTCCACCTGTAGACATTCTGGTTAACTTGATACGGTATGCAGCTGTGTTGGGAGCTGGAAAAGCATTCCATACATAATTCTAATGGTAAGGGGTGGGGGGTGGGGTAACAATTACTATGGCAGCCTCATTTTTAAAAACCTGTGGAAGATTGCACAGTTAATAGACCATGCCCCTGGGACAATAATAAGAGCTTGTGATTCCACCAGGGTGTGAGCCACACCTTGGACAGTTTGCCAGAAAACTAGTCAAGCGCTCTGGCATCAAATTGCTTCTGACTCTGTGGGCCTTATCGGACAGAGCAGGGCTAACTGCCCGGGTGAGTGTTCAAGACTGTCAGTCTTCCCTGGAATAGGAAATCCCTCCTTGCACAGCTGGTGGTTCCAAACGGCTGACTTTTCAGTTAGCACCCCAGAGCATAACCCGCTAGCCCACCAAGGAATCTTCTTTTGCAAGAAAAGATGCTAATACCTATTTAGCATGAAGCAGCAGTTGGTAAAACATCAGACTCCTAGTTGAAAAGCTGTCCCTTTGAATCTACCCAGAGGTCCTTCGGAAGAAAGGATAACACAGTCACTGAGATGCCATGATCAATTCTACTCTACAGCACATCCAAGTCAGCTCAGCAGGCATGGGTGTGGGGTTGGTAGTGAGCATTGGTTTTGCGTTGGACTGCTGAGTGCAAGGTCCACAGTCTGAAACCAACAGTCACTCCTTGGGAGAAAGATGACATTGTCAACTGTTGCAAAGGACTGGTCTCTTAAATCCACGTGTGTGTGTGTGTGTGTGTGTGTGTCACTGGGTGTCTGAATCAGATCCATAGCAGTGAACTTTTGTTTCTTTTGTTTTGTTTTAGAGTTACATCAAGTCAAGGTTAAAGATGATACCTTTGGCCTCAACTAACGTACAGGCTGAGTGACCTTGAGCAGGCTACAGATTGTGCTTTGGGCCGCCTCAGTTTCATCACCTATAAAATCAAATGACTACATCATTTCTGAGGTACCTTCAAGCTCTAGCATTTTCTGAGTCAATGTTTCTTAAATTGAACTTATCCAAACTTTGCTATGGAGCAAAGAAAAAGAAAAAAGAAAGATGGTGGTTAACTGGGGAAGGAGTGAGGTGGAGACTGTAAGAAGGGTTAAAGACACCATCAAGCTAAAATCTCTCTGCACCTCCATGTCTCTATTCTCTTCTCCCTGGCCATACCAGCTTGAATCAGGCCAAGGCTGCTCAACATTCACAATACCTGCATCCTTGCTGGAATTCCTGGGAGGTGAAGCACTGTGTTACATTGTTTGATAGTAAGCAGCACCCATGGCCTCTGCCTCCATGTGAAATTTGAACATTGAATAAGGAAGGTGGACGATGAATGGCTGTATCTGAATTGTGGTGATGGAGAAGAATATTGAAAATGCACTGGACTGCTAAAAGGAAGAAACTGATCTACCGTGGAAGAAGTATAGCCAAAAGGCTCCTTGGAGGCAAGGATGGAGAGACTTCATCTTACATACTTTGGGATGACTTGCCAACAGGGACCAGTCCCTGGAAAAGGGTATCATGATTGGTAAAGTACAGAGGCAGTCAAGGAGAGGACCCATGGCTGCGTCGATGCCCTCAAACATAAGAACAGGTGGAGCGACGGGGCAGGACTGTGCAGCGTCTCGTTTCTTCTGCGGTGCTTTGCATCACTGTGAGTCCTAGCAGCCTCGATGACATCTAATAGCAATCTCTACCTGCTAGATTCCAGAAGCACCTTTTCCAGTTGTGAAACAAAAATGCCTCCAAGCACTACAAAGTGATCCCTGGTATTCCATTGGTCAAGCAGCCTGCTACTGAATAATGGGATGTCTGATCCCAGGCTGCCAAAATGACAAACAAACCTATCTTGGAAGTATGTAACAAGCAAACCAGCTGGAATGTGCCTTAGAATGGAAAATGGCGAGAATTCACCTCATATGCTTTGGACATGTTATCAGGAGAGACCAGTCCCTGGAAAAGGTCCTCAAGCTTGGTAAAACAAAGGGGCCCTCAGGAGATGGACTGACACAGTGACTGCAACAATGGACTCAAACAGAGCAGCAATCATGAGCATGGCAGAGGACCTGGTAGGGTTCTGTTCAGTTGCTAAGAGTCGGAACCAACTTGATGGCCCTGAACAACACCGCTGCAGCTGACTGTCTTGCAGACAGACTGGAGCTCGCTTTCCTGGATCTACCCGTGGCTTTCCTGCAGCCTCTCCTGCTTTGTGTTGGGGGGATGAGAGCAGGAGAGGTGGGTGAGACCCCACATCACAGTCTCTCTCCTATCCCCACTCTGTCTCTTTCTGGGCAGACTGGGAAGGGGTATGAGCTGGTGAGGAGGGGGGGATGCTTAGTAAGGCCTGGGGTGCATTTGGGCCTCAGGTATCAGGGCCAACAGGAGATGGCAGTGCCACTTCATCCCCAATTTTGGGCCTTGGTGGCCACAGCTAAAGAAACAAAGAGAGTGTCTTTCAGCATCCTGGTCCAGGGTCATATTTAAAGCTGTGCTCCAGGTCCATGCACGGCATGTTTGAGCAGGGGGTGTTGCACTGTTCAATCTCATGTATGAACCTGTCTGGGAAGGAGCCTGTATGCACCTAACTGTTATAAAATAAACAGGGGGTCTGAGTGTCAGAGAAGCTGGGTTTTGTTAGGTTCCAGGATGGATCTAGCCCATGTTGCCCTCACTGCTGAGAAATGAGTTTGAGTATCAAACATTACCTTCAGTAAGGGAGAAAAACAAGACTTTAAAAATTGGATTTTGAGTGCCTATTCAAAATTAAATAGCAGAGTGATTTCTCGAGGATATTAAAACAGACGAGTACAGCAGTCCAAACCCCTGGCTCTAAGAGCTTCTAGTTGCAGTAACTTGGTTGATAAAGCAATTTGCATGACCAGGGATGGCCCATGAGGACAAATGAGAGGGGTAGAGGTGCAGGTGGAGGGGCGGGACTGCGGCCATCGAACTGCGAGAAGGTGGGCTGGTGAGTCACAGCACCTGGGGAAGGATTTGGAAGATTGAGGGTTGAACCTTGAAAGATAGAGGAGGAGTTGGAAGAATTTAGAAGGGAACAGAAGCATTCTGGGAAAGCTGAGGGAGTCCTGTCAATCTTCAAACTTTCATTGCTCCACAACTGCCACTATAAGTTGTTGAATTTTGTGTTTAGATCCAGAATCCTAGAAAGAACCATACATCTGCATTTGGTTCTCCCAGTGCTTAAGTCTCCTTTATTCTAGAACAGCCGCCCCATCCAGAATGCCAAGAGAATTTAAACTAACCAATTGGACTCCGTCTTCGGGAATGACTAGGGACCAAAGACGGCACGTGAAAAGGAGCTCCCCAGCTGCACTCTGGGAAGCATTCTGCTGTTCGTGTTGGGAGCTGTCAAATCCATCCCAGTTATTAGTGACCCTGCGCAGAGCAGAATGGAACATCGCCTGTTCACCCCATCCTTCCCATCACAGCTGTACTGAAGTCACCTGTTGTACAGCCACTCTGTCAATCCAGCTCCTCGGGGAAGACCTTCCTATTTTCAGCTGGCCCTCCACTTGATCAATAGAACATTCTTCTCCCAGGACAGGTCTCTTTGATTACAGGATGCTCTAAATCCTGAGAAAAGAAGCCTGGCACACCATTCGTTCAGCACTGAGCTGTTTTTCAGATGGTTGGCAATCTGAATTGGTAAGATAGTCTTCAGGGAAAACATGAGGCCATTGGCTTCCATAAAGATTTGCAGCAGGGGAGCTCCTCTCGGGCGGTTCTAGTCTGTCTTATGGTGCCGTTATGTGTTGGAATCGTGCCAGCAGTGGGTTTGTGGGGCTGTTGTTGTTCTTCTTGTTGTAGGACCCTAAGGGCAGAAGCCTAATAGTCTAGTGGTTAAGTGCTTGGCTGTTAACCAAAAGGTCAGCAGTTTGAACCTAGAAGCTGCTGCGCAGGAGGAAGTGGTGGCAGTCTGTTCCCATAAAAAGTCCCACCTACGACAGTGCGACTCTGTCAGATATGATGGCTAGAAGTCAGGACTGACTCCACAGCAAAGCCTACGTTGGCACCCAATTTACAGAAGAGTTTTTAGAATTCAAAGAATAAAGAACGAATAAAGTATGCTTAATTCTATGGAAGACTTGCTTTAACTCCTCTGGGGAACAAAGTAGAACATAAATAAATTCTTTCACAAAAGAGAAAACTCAGCATCATAGAGACACAACATGTAGGATATCACTTGGAGAAAAAAGAAGGCAGTATTATCAAGGACTCAAGTGGAAAATATTTGGAAATGAATATGGCAACATGTATACAAATATGCTTGATAGAAATGATGTACTGAATGTTATGAAATCATTGGGGGAAAAAGAGAAGGAAGAATTAAAACCTTTGTCTCTTTGGTCAGCAGTCAGCACTGTGTCTCCTAATGTCTGGCTAGGTCTCATCTCACCTTGGATTCAAGCACTGTGTCAGGGTAAGAAGGGAGCTGAAACCTGGCCCCCCAGAAGCTCCCATGTGGTTCTGTAGTGTGGCCAAGATGACTGACCCCTACCCTGTAGGAAAGAAACGCCTTCCCTTTGGGGAGAAAGCTGAGGGAAGCAAACGCTGAGGAGGCTGCTGTGGCAGCTGCCTGAAGCCTCCCATGAGGTGCAGGGAGAGCTGAGCCAAGAAGGCTGTCCCCAGGGTCCCACATACCAAGCCACATACAGATGGCCTGCAGTTTCCAATGGTCAACAGCTCTGCTCCAAATCTCAGATAATTGATTTAGCTTTGGCCGCTGACTTACATGAATGCTCCGTGCCCAGGCAGCTGCAGACCTTACAATCCTTCTTGGCTTCAAAAGGGGACATTTCTCAGAAAAGCCCATCACTGGAGGGTTGGAGAGGAGAGGCCACAGCAATATTAAGAGCTCTTTTGACCTTCCTTTTTAGCTTGTTTTCCTCGTTCTAAGTGTCCACGCCCTTCCCAGGATACCCAGAGCTCTTATTCGAACCACTGACCTGTTAAGGCAGTGCCAAAACTGCAAAATGATTATTTAACCATCAGCTAGATCTCCATGTGCCCTGCTGTCTCCACAGTGTGCAGCAAGTGGTCTCGTGTAGGAATACAACTGTAAATAGGTAGGGTTATTCACAGAGATTGGCAAAATCTTCTGAGAGAGTCAGGGTCTCAGAACCTGAAGGCACATTCCTGATGACTCTATCTGGGTCTGCAGATGTGATCTAGGTACTACCACCAGGGCCACCAAAGGGGCCACCCATCAACCCTATCACATCTGGTTCCCTTCTCCTTCTATATGAGTTAGGTACTGAGATTCCAACCCAAGGTTTCTTTCTGGACATGATGCATTTAGATGAATAGTTTTCAAAGAAGCTGTCTGTACTACAGCAATGGTAAGACCATGAAAACCATAAGTTTAGTGAAATGAGCCAAAGGGCCCCATATTGCCTGAGCCCATTCAGCTCTCTGGAAATGTCCAGAGAGGCATTGATCAGTACTGGTGAAGGGATAGGTGAAGAAAAAGAACTCTCAGATCACAACATAGAATAAGCCACTTTCAAAGACCCTTGCTTTCATCTTTGTGGGTCGATAGCAATATTCTGGAATTAAAGAGGGGTGATAATTTTCCAACCCTGTGAATATTAAAAAAAAAACTAAATTATACCTTTGAAATATAAATGTTATGGTATGTAAGTTATAGATTCATTGTGGCATGTAAATTATATACCCATTACAAAAATAAAAACAGTGATCTTAGCCAACTGAGAAAACTAAGGTATAGAAGGATGAAGAGACCTATTAAGACCTCTACTCCATCCAGCAACAGCTCCATAGGAGACTGGGCCTCCTACTCCCACCACCAGAGGGCAGTGATGTCCAAAAATCAAAAAACAAAAACAAAAAAAAAGATCTCCACACCAAAAGGAGCTCAAAGGTGTATTCCTAATAAAACCCCAGGCTCCACAGTGGAATTGCAAACAGGGAAGAGAGCTATCCCAAGTCCTTCAAATCACACAGTATCCCTAGGTCCCCCATTGCCTCAGAGGAGACTGGCTCTAAACAGTAGGAACAGGTCCTTCTTTGCCTATTGCTCTGTGATTTGACTCAGCTAGTGAACAGAACTTGCTGAAGTGAGACGGAGATCTTGTGGACACCATGTATACCAGAGTCCAACGGGGCTCCACGAAGTTTTCTATCACTATTTTTTGGGATACATTGAGTGTGTTCTTCCCTTTTGATGTTCTAAATCTAGGTCTTTGCACATTGCATTATGGTTGGCTTTGTCTTCTCCAGCTTCCCTCTGATATTTTCTGCTCAACTTTTTGACTTCAACATTTCTTCCATTTGCCTTCACTACTCCATGATTAAGAGCAAGTTACAAAGTCTCTTCTAACATCCACTTTGATCTTCTCTTTCTTTCCTGTCTTTTTCATGACCTTCACATTCTTTGTGAATGAGGTGTTGATGTCCTCCTACAGTTCATCAGGTCTTCTGACATTGGTGTCCAATGAAGCAAATCTACTCCAGATGAGAGAGACTCAAGTCATATATTTACTCTTGTGGACTTGTGTAACTTTCTTCAGTTCCCACCTGAACTTACCAATGAGTCTTCAGTGTGGATTACAATTCAGTAAAAAGAAGGCCCCGATTCCTACAACTAGACGGAAACATTGAAATTGTCAAGGATTTCATCTTACTTGAACCCACAATCAATGCTTGCGAAGCCGCAGTCAAGAGAGCAAATGGTGCATGGCATTGGATGGATCTGCTGCACAAGATCTCTTTCATGTGTTAAACAGCAAGGAAGTTACTTTGAGGACTAGGGTATGCCTGGCCCACACCATGGCATTTCAATTGCTTCACATGCAAATGAAAGTTTGATGTTGAATAAGGAAGCTGGGAGAAGAATGGATGCATTTGAATTATGGGGCTGGGGAAGAATTTCTAAAGTACCTTGGATTGGCAAAAGAACAAACAAATCTTTCTTGGATGAAGTCAGCCAGATGCTCGTCAGAGGCAAGGATCATGAGACTTCATCTCATGTTCTTCAGACACGTGGTCAGGAGAGACCCATCCCTGGAAAATGACTCCATGTTTGATAAAGTAGAGGGGCAGTGAAAAAGAGGAAGCCCCTCAACAAGATGAATTTGGTGAATAATGGGCTCAAACACAGAAACAATTGTGAAGATGGTGTGGGCCTGGGCAGAGTTTTGCTCTGCCATACACAGAAGTGCTATGACTCAAAAATGACCCAATGACACCTAACAACAATAAAAAGATTGCCAGACCTTTCTTCCAAGGGTCCTATGTGTGTGCTCAAATCTTCAGTTCAGTTAGCAGCTGAGTATGTTAATCACTTGTGACACCCAGGGACACCAACAATACCTTATGAGCAGGCACCGTGAGCTGTAATCAACTGAATGGAACATAATCACCACGGCAACAACAGACTCCCAAAGCTGGCTTCAGTTGTTGTTATTACTGGGTGAAGAAACCTTGAAAAGCCCACCATGACCAAGACTGTGCTCTTTTTCTGCAAAGACCATCTCTCAGGTAGAGATTTGTGATGGCATGTTAGAAATTACCCAGAATCACATCTAAAACAGAACTTGGAGGGAAAAGAGAACTTCAGGATAGAAAAGCATTGAATTTCTTAAACACAGATTCAGACAATGTCTCTTCCTCATTATTTGGGCTGTGGAAGAAGACCTGTGGCAAAAGAGAGTCTGATGAGTCAAATTCCTTAGATAAATATGAGGTTCTGGGCACCATGGGGTGATAATAAGAGAAAGGTCTCATGAGCTCCCTGGCATGTGCCTTAGGAATCAACAGGAAGCCTGGCCTCAAGACATAGCATCAAGAGGGATAAGGTCAGTGCCAAGCCCAGTCAGCACTCCTCTCAGTGCCCCAGAGGCCAGGAAAGCGGAAGAAGAAGCCCATCATGCCCAGAGGGTGGCCTTGCTTCTTCCTCTCTTGGATAGTAGAAACCAGGTTCTAAAGTGGAGCCAAGAGCGACGAGGCCAGCAGCACGGGGCAGCAACTGGTTCAAAGGCTCATGTAGGACAGAGACATTTCGGGGAGAATTTTACAAGGTTTTTGTTTTGCTTTGTTTTTCTCAAGCAAGCTGGGACTGAGAATTAACATGATTTCAGGATTCATATTGACAGACTCTCATCTGCATCCATGTTCTGCAAAATTGAAGGGCATTTTGGTTGTCTGCCATCAATGTTTTGTTGAGAGCTCAGAAACAGGAGTGAAATGCAAGAGACTAGACAGTTGTGGAGACCATGACATATATAGCTAGAGGGGCTTCTGGGGACAGTTTTAAAAGTTGGAGATTCTTGAACTGGTTTTAGAAAGAAGGGAAGAAAATTGTTGAAGGTTCAGAAGTGGTGCAATAAGGGGTCGCTTAGTTGGGCAGAGAGGAGTCAAGTTTCTTGATAGTGATAGGAAGAAACAGAGAGGTGATTTTTCCTTTTCCCAGGCTACCTTTAGAGACCAGCTTTAAAAGGTCCTCCCAGAAATAACAGACACTGAGAGATACATACATACACAAAGAGAGAAACAAAATTAGGCTCTGACTCCATTAACACCTTCATATCAGAGCAGACGTTCAAACTTAGTTCCCACTTCAATCATAGGGAACTATGTGGCTGACATCTGCCTAGAAATGTAACCTTCCTTTTAGAAAACAAGGGCAGTGTATGCATTGTAAAGTAATCAACACTCTTGACAAACACAGTTAGAAACAATGGTGTCCAGCTCAAAGATGACAGCCATCATAGAGTGTAGGATGTGGGTTGCTCACCAGTCCTGGCAATAACCCAGTCTTCTCTGTCAGTCTGCTGCAAGGGCTCACAACTGCTCTTCAGCCTCCCATTCCAGGGCTTGGATCTAGAATCTTTCCCAGGCTGGTTATCATTCCAGTATACCCACATTTTACAAATTCAAATTTGTTCTGATTTCAATGTACTGACCATAATTGAACTGATTCAAACTGGTTCCCGACATCATGCAGTGTTGAACCTCTCTCTAGAAACAGTGACTGGCTATGCATAGGCAGGGATGTGACCACACTCACCACGAGACAGAGAGCTCTGCAAAGTGGATGCTAGCAGCGGAGGGAGGCTGAGATGTAACATCTTGTCATTTCATCTCCCTTTGCCCCATCTTCAATTTATTCTGCTGTTTGGATGTGCTCTGCTTTCTTTTCCATAAAGGTGTTTCTATGTTTTGTTTGGCCACTGTTGCTGGCTCCTTTTTAAAATCTTTATCTTTGTTTTGTATGTTTTTCTGTCCATGGAAGGCAGGATGGGTGGATCTGTGAAGAGCACAACGGGATTAATAATTGCCTGGAAGCAGGACAGAGAAGGAGCAGGGAAGTGAGGAGTCCCACAGTAGTAGGCACAAGAAGGAAGAAAAGGTTTCAAAACTAATTGTGGTGATGAATGGATAACCCTTCCTTGTATGATTGAACTAGTATGTTAACTGTGTGACAGCAAAACTATTTTTCAAAAAAAAAATTAGAATGACTTTTCAGGTTAGAAGGAAAGGAAAGATTCATCAGGTCTGAGAATGACAGGATTTTCCTTTCTGGGGTTAGCCAATGTCAAGGTCATTGTCATGGTCGGGTCCTTGATGAGAGCTGTGTTTATCTCCTTGTGGATCCCCAATGCTGAGGAGCTGCCTGACCAGTAAAAGGAACTCAACAAGTCACCATCTGTGAGGAGCCGGCCATCGCTCCCCTGCACTGACGCACGTCGCCACGCTCTCACGCTGTGACGCACACAGCCTTTTCCTGTATCGGTTCCTGGCATTTATGCTTAGTTTATATTTTACCTTTTTGTAGAAACTATATAGCTTGCTCTACTTGTGTTACATTTTAGTCACTCTACCCCTTTGTATTGTTTTATAGTGCTTACATATGTTGTAACCTTTAGTCCATTAGATCATATTGCAGCTTTGTGATTGGTTGCTTTAAGTTGCCCGCTTCACTCCTGTATACCCTTATTAGCATACAGCCCCTTTTGCTGCCTTTTTTCCCTTATTTGGCACTCATCCAGGATTGGCCCCTGTTGACTCAACCTCATTAGCATAAGCTGTGACCTTTACTCCTGACCATTGGCTTTATAGACCCTGAGTTTTGCCGCAATAAACGAGACTTGATCAGACTCCTGTCTTGTCTCCATTTCCTGTGTCTTCTTCATTTCCAGGCCTCCGGATCGGGACATCACGTTGAATGACCTGCGGGCCGGGTCAATCACAGAGTTTAACACTAAACCTCAGCTGCAGTGCAATATTATTTTCAGATTCATATACATACCTATCCACCATCTCTCGGTCGGTCAGTCACACTGTAGTGACTTGAATGCTGCTAAGGTGCTGGGAGCTATATTACCAGTATTTCAAATATAAACATGGTCACCCGATGTTCATAGATTTCAGCAGATCTTCTAGTGTAAGCAGATTAGAGAGAAAGGCCAGGTCATTTACTTCAGAAAATTGTTCAATAAAATTCTTATGGATCCCAATAGGATAGTATCTGATATCATGCACTGAGAAGGTCAGGAAAATGCTACTGACCTAGGCAACACCTCCTTCTCTTTTACATAAGATTGACATCACTTGGAACCAACTCCATGGCATCTGATAACAATGTACATACATAGCCCTGAGAAAAATACTTTTAAAAATTCCAACAAGTTAAAAAAAGACATTTACTCAGCATGTTGAAATAAATGTGTGTGTATGTGTATACACCCACTATTTGGTGCGTTGTGCATGTTGACTGCATAGATGATTTTGAGTACATACATTCCCACACATATCCTTCTACCTAGCGAGAACACAAGCAACCTTCCTTTCCTGCTCCAGAGTTAGTGCTCCACGTGGAGACAGGGGCGTCTCTAAGATAAGGCAGGGCACGTGCCCCCGGTGCCACCTGAGAGGGGTGAGCAGTTTCTATTCACCAAGGCAATTGCCTTCACCAGCTGTGAAAAGTCATTTGACAATTAAAAACTGATTGCTACAAGCACTCTTTTCCATAGCTACACCACTGCCTGGAGCTAAAATATTTGGAGTATCAAGATTTCAGCCATTTTCCTAAGAAGTTAGCTGTGAATGGACAGCAATTGACCTCTTGCTAAAGATCTATTTGAGGTGCTATCTCCAAGAGAGCCATTTCAAAGACACAGGAACTAAGCATTGCCAGGATCCCCAAACACCAGCCCTATGAGTTACAACTGAGGCTGTCCACCGTGGGAGCCAATGGGCACATATGAAAATTGAGTACTTGAAATGTGGCAAGGGAAAGTGCAGATGTATTAAGTCTGTATAATATACACCAGACCTCAAAGCCTTAATCCCAAATGAGTGAATACCCTAATTTTCTATTGCTTGTATGCTGAATTGATTTAAAAAAAAGTATTTGACTATTACATTAAATCAAGATTTTGAAATTAATTTCAAGTTTTCTTTTTCCTTTCTATGGGTAGTAGAAAAATTTTCCAGTTTTATTTGCAAGTAATTTATACATCATATAATTCAAGAGTTTAATCACTTAACTGTCTCGTGAAGTAGACATTTTTAAATTTTTAATTTTATTTTATTGGGGATCTTACAGCTCTTAACACATTTCATACATATATCCATTTTGTCAAACACATCTCTACATATGTTGTCATCATCGTTTTCAAAACATGTTTTTTCTACTTGAGCCCCTGGCATCAACTCATCATTTTTTCCCATTCCCTCCTCCACTCTTCCTCCCCCAGGCTCCCATAATAATTTATAAATTATTTTCTTTTTTTCATGAATAGGCATTTTTTAATTGATGCTGTGACTGTCCCATTGAGAAGTGCTGAATTATATCCCTTTAAAGTGTTTAATAGTGTTTTGAGGAATAAGGTGTGCCTGACCCAAGCCATAGTATTTTTCAATCACCTCAAATGCATTTAAGAATTGGACACTGAGGGCTCAGCCCCGGTGGCATAGTGGTTGTGTGCAGGACTGCGGCCCACTGGGATGGAGGTTCAATTCCAGCACGGGCTCCACAGGAGCAAAGGCTGGGCCTCCTACTCCCACCACCAGAGGGCAGTGATGCCAAAAAAAATTGGACACTGAATAGGGACAACTGCAGGAGAATTGATGTGTTTGAATTACGATGCTGGCAAAAAATAGTGAAAGGGTCATGGGCTGCAGGAAGAACAAACAAATCGGCCTTGGAAGTACAGTCAGCATGCTCCTTGAAAGTGAGGGTGGCCAGATTTCATCTCACATACTGTGGACATGCTATCAGGAGAGACTGATCCCTGGAGAAGGACATCGTGCCTGGGAGAGTGAAAGGCCAGTGAAAATGAGAAAGTCCTTTGAGGAGAAGGATTGACACTGTGGCTGCAACAATGGATTCAAACAGAACGATTATGAGGTTGGCCCAGGCCCAGGCAGTGTTTTCTTGTCTTATACGTGGTGTTGCTATGAGCCAGAAGGGATGCAATGGTGTCGAAGAACAGCCTGACGAGGTTAGGCCAGGGATTTTTAATTACTCACACAAGTGGAAATACTAAAGATGTGATATGCAATATTTCTTTTCCTAGAGCTCTTCTAAATAGCCTCAATTCAAACATGATTTCTTGTCTTTAGCTACATGGGCATGGATCATTTTTTTAATGTGCTAATATAATGACCGCCCGCTCTAAGAATCCTCGAGAGGCAAAAACAAGCACCCCAGTAGACGCTAAAGCAGTACTATCTGAACCAATATTTGGAAGCAGAGCTGGGTTCGGGAAGCCAGGTGACACTGTCAGTAAGCATTGGACCGCTAAGTATAGAACAGAGGTCCAAACTCACCAGGGCCTCTGTGGGACAAACTGAGGCTCTCTGCTCTCCTACAGATTTATAGCCTCAGCAATCCTCTCCAGGGTTCATGAGTCAGGCTTCACTTCATGGATGGAGGGGAGTTCAGATCTAAACTCTGTCCCTAACTGTCCAGTGCCGTGATCCTGTGCACGTCGTGTCAACTGCAGGGAGAAACACTGGGCCCAGGAGCTGCAGAGCAGCAGTTCTCAACCTGTGGGTTGCGACCCCTGGCTTTTCATAACAGTAGCGACATGGCAGTTTTGAAGTAGCAAGGAAGTTAATGTCATGGTTGGGGGTCACCACCACGTGAGGAACTGCATAAAAGGGTCATGGCTTAGGAAGGTTGAGCACCCCTGCCCTACAGGGTTAGACACCCTGACAGCCCTGTTCTAGGGCTTGACTTCCTGCCCCTACACTAATGTCACGTTCCTCCTCCAACACGTAGTCAACTCTATACTTTCTTTTCCCCTCGAAGGGAAGTATTTTAAAATCTAACTTGCGTTCCATTCACTGCCAGGAATAAACTAAATATAATGCCAATTGCAGTAACTCATTTACCCCAGGTGTTTTACTATTCTGGTAGGTAGGTTTATTGGGCCAACATGACCAGTGGACACGTGGGATTAATTGAAGTGTGGAGAAATAAATAGCTCCACCAGCCTCACCTTTCTTGTCTCTTGCTCTGTGCGTAGCTGCCTTCGCTTGTTCTGAGTCTCAACTTGCAAACTACACTACCAGTGGAACATATACCCTGTGGATTGTGTCACTGTAGTTTGAGGTTCCTTCAGATCTGCTTCACCACACTATTGGAATATATATCACTTTAGCTGGGGACTGCCAGACCCCGTCATCAGGCTGACTGTTGGTGACCTGGCTTGCTGTTCGCTGCCTGTGGCTGGATATAGCCTGAATTGCTCTACAGAGGACTACCTGGTGGCCCTCAAGACTTGAAGGACTGCCAGTGTGTTAACTGTCTCATGGAAGTGAGTTGCACTGAGCCATTTGTACTGCTTTATAGATTAGTTAACTGTTTAATTCTTATGGTTATATATATAAATCACTAGTGTCCTGGTTTTGTTTCTCTAGAGAACCCTATCTAACATAGCTATATTTTTATCTGCTCCTTATAAGTGCTGTATCATTTTAATTTGCAGTTTCATTTTAATATTTTATTCTATATATTTGTATATATTTTACTTCTATAGAAATATGTGTTTATATTATTAAATAGAAATATCACATGTTTTATCTAATTCTGTTATTAAATGCTAATATGATTTAATATAGTGTTAAAATGAAATTCTGTTATATCTATATTATATTACTAAATATAAATATTCACTTATATGAAGTTAAGCAGGGGAGAAATAAAGACAGAATGAGAATCAAGGTAACCTTAAAGTCCTCCCTAATTTGATGAAATGGTGAGTTTTAAAAGAATTCAAATAATTTGAAAGCACTTTGAGTTCCTCAAAATAAAGAAAGTCTTCATTTCATTCGGTTTCTGGTTTTAAGGTCAATAAAAAAATGGTTACTCCACTGCTTCTCAAACTTCAACTCAAGAATGTCTCCCCATTGAAAGGCTTCTCACTGATGACGCAGCAGTGCGCTCAAGGTGGCTCAGATTTGTGTTCTGTGGTCAGCCAGGGGGAGTCAGGCGGGTGCTAGACACAGCTCAGCGAATCAGTGTGAGCACAGCATCTGACCGTTCACTGAAGAAGGTGGTGGTCGTGGTGTTCGCTTCGGCCCACCGTGGTGCTGTTTGTGGTCTGATAAGAGAAAGGAGAGAAAAGAAGACAAGAGGTAGTGTCACACGAAGTCTATTCCTCTTAAGATCCACTGGGTCTCCGGAGAGGAAAAAGGAGTTAGGGTAAGGAAAAAGAAGCTATTGTCAAGAGGGACTTTTAGGAGGAGGGGGGTGTAGCACAAAGAACCCCGAGTGAGCTAGTGGGCTCCAAATTGGGGGTGCTAGCCTCAAGGTCAGCAGTTCAACCTACCAGCTGCTCCCCAGGTAAGATGTGGTTGTCAGATTTAGAACCTCAAAATCCGAGAGGGCAGCTCTCCTCTGTCCCGCCGGATCATGATGAGTCAGAATGGACCCAACAACTGTGGGGTGGCATATATGGGTTTTGCACAGAAAGGCCTTGTGGTGAAGTGATTCTCTTTATCTTTTATTAACAAGGTTCTTTATCCATTCCTCTGTAATTCCCACAGATGATTGGGTGGGACCATGCAAATGGGGCATGTGAAACCCCAAGAAAGGGATTGGCCAGTGTTAGCTGCCACTCCCCTGGCTCTAAGAATCAGCCTGCTCAGAAGCTCAGGAACAAAGATTCCCTAGGACCATCAAGGAAGAAGTGTGACTAGCAGAGTTCTTGGAAATCCCTGTCGGAAGTGGCTGAGGCCGCAGATGTTAGGCCTTGTTGAAGGTGAGGGGACCATGAGACAGAACAGAGAAGCAGCATGGGAACTATAGGTCTGTGAGACTGATGGGTAGGGTGGCTTCCTGGCCAACAGAGAAAGAGGCCAGAGTACCCCCTAGCTGAGAAGCTCAGAACTGGGTAGAGAGTTGGCTGCTGGCTAAGAAGGGGTGTTTTTGGAAACCGATAGCGGTATCCTTCATGTTTTCTGATCCTGGCTTGTGGCAACCTGTTAACTTCCCTAATAAAGCACCTTAAATTGTGAGTATTGTGTGTGAGTTGTGTGGCCATAACAATGAATTAGCAAACCCAGAAGAAAAACAAATCATGAGTATTGTGTGTGAGGTGTGTGGCCATGACGATGAGTTAGCAAACCCAGAAGGAAAATAAAACAGAGTGCCCTGGCAGGGAGAACAGTTTGTGTCAGAATAAGGTCCAAAAGACCGGAGGGTGGAGGTGCATTTGACCTTGGGCTGGTTTGGAGATGGAGTCTCACTCCACGTGGAGCCAGAGGTGGTCAGATAGGGCCTCCATAGCTTATGCACAGGCTCTGTGAGGCTCAGGTGATGAATTTGGCACAGGATGGAGAGAAACCTAGTCTCATTCAGCGGGGGTCTGTGAACCCTTGCACGGAGGAGCCGCCGAATCAGAATCCACTGAGGGCACCAGACTGGCATGGCCCCTGACAACAGAGGAGGTAGCAGAGGTAAAGCACCACGGGAGCCCATTGTAGATGCAGGGAGACCAACTGTTTAGTGGGTGGGGGAGAGGGGGGAGCCCCTCTTTCAGAGTCACAGAAATATTTTGAGAAATATTTTGAGGGGCTGGAAGGCTTGTGTGAATATGTGGATGAGCGAGAGCAGGATTCAGCGTTATTGACATTAATGGGACTTAATTTGTACTCTCAGCCTGGCGAAGCCTGGGAAAGGGCTTATGTTACATATACGCTTTAAGAGTGGCCTAGTTTTGCTTGAGTAAAAAGTGCCCCATAAATGCCAGAAAACGGTTCGGTAAAATAAATTTAAGTTCCCTAAACAAATAAATCTGCAGGATGATTTACTTCAATTGAAAAGGATGGTAATGAATAAAAAGGAGGAAATCCATTGTCCATGAGGCATTTTCCTAAGAAAAAGGTTTCAAGGCAAGAAGCTAGGAGAGCTTTTTCTGGGAAGAAACTGTTGCACGGAGAAAAAGGCAAACTCTGAATAGTTTCAAAAATTGTGGCATGATATCCTTCACTTATGCTATCATCAATTGCACCAAGGATGGGGCACGAGCCAGTTAAGTCCACCAGCTGTGGCCCGATTTGAAAAAATTATCAGGTAGAACAACTATGTCAGTCCAAGCAGACTGGAGAAACAAATCTAGGAAGATGCTCATATGTGTATGAGAAAGAGCTTTATATAAGAGTAATTACATATTGAGAAAATATCCCAGCCTAGTCCAGATCAAGTCCATAAGTCCAATTTTAGTCTATATGTCTGATATCAGTCTTTAATTTCTTCTTCAGATTCACACAACACATGCAATGACACTGAATGCAGAAAGATCACCAGCCAGTAGGTGGAAAAGCTGTGGATGCAGTCATGCTAGCAGCATCTCAGCACTGGTGTGGGTCTCCATGTGGTTCCTCCAGCTCCAGAACTCTGGCTCCATCAGAGGTCTCCGTGTGACTTGTCAACAGGAAAGTCAAGCAGAGTATCTCTGTGTATCTGGCCTCTAGTCAGCTATTTATCCCCATCGCACCTCCCAATGAAGTAATCAAGCTGCAACCTGATTGACAGGCTAGACTCTACCCCTTCACAAGTTGACAGGAGATTATGTAACTGCCACAGGAACCATCTTCCTCTATCAGAATTTTAAATCTAAATCAAGAGTACACCACTCAACGAGACAAGAGGAAAGTAAAAAGAAATAGAGGGAAGAACTAGGAGGCAAAAGGCATTCATAGAGGTCTAAATATAGGCATATACTTATGTAAATATATTTATATATGATGATGGAGAAATACACCTATGTCCATATATTTACAGATTTAGTATGAAGGTAGACCTCTACTCAAGTACCCCCTCAATGCAAGAACACTTTGTTCTATTAAACTGACATTCCATGATGGTCACTTTCTCAACACAATCACCAAAGACAAAGTGGGTCCATAAGCAAATGTGGTTAAGAAAGCTGATGGTGCTCAGCTATCAAAAAATACAGCATCTGGGGTCTTCAAGACTTGAAGATAAATCAGCAGCCTTCTAGCTCAGAAACAACTGTAGCAGGAATATGGCTAAATGTGTTAGTCCAGCTAGGCTAGAGGAACAAATTTCATAGACACACATATAGATATAAGGAAAAGGTTTATATACAAGAGGAACAGGACATTGAGCCCAGTCCAGTTCCAAGTCATACGTCTGATATTAACCCATATGCCTGAAATCTATAAATCTATAAAGTCTCCTTCCGACTCACAAAGTCACAGATCAGTGGATGCAGAATCCCGGCACTGGCAGGGGTCTCCACATGGCTCCTTGCTTCCAGAGCTCAGGGTTCATCAACAGCAGAAGCAACTCATGGCTGGCAGAGGTCTCCATGTGGCCGCCAGCTTCAGAGGTCTGGCTCCATCAGGGCAAAGCCGTGTGGTCTCTCCACCGGTTCCTCCAGCTTCTTGGATGCTGCCATCTTGTCTTGTCTGTGATTCATTGTCTCTCAGACTAACTTTCAACAACTGGGGAAGATAATTTCTCATCTTCATGAAGGAAATATTGCAAGATTTCCCAGAAGTCTCAGGAGAAAGCCATGTCCACATAGAGGCCTCATTGGCTACTCAATGGCTATCTCCAGATTAACAGGCTAGACTCCACCCCTACATTTCAATCATAAAATTAACATAAGCACATAACTGCCACACTAAAACTTGGATATAAATCAAAACTTCAAGGATACACATTCTGGCCACCATGGTCTGCACACAGTCCGTGTGGGTTCTCAAGGAAAAGCATACATTCTTTGAGTGAGACTGTTTATCTTGGAGTTTGCTTGGTCTCCTTTCTTTGCTTTATAGACTATATTTTATAGCACCAGATGACCTGGGTTTTTAGATAATGTTGTTTTAAGAAAGTTACTCATCAAATGTAAAAAATAGTCTGAGCAAATGTAACCAATCACACATTCCCAAGCTTGAGCATGAATAAAAAGAGAGGACACAACTCAGTTCTTTGCTGCGTGCCTGAGCAAGCTGCCGCCCTCTGTTTTCTTACAGATTCATTCTGTGTGCTTCTCATTCCTCTGCGTCTCTGTTCATTTGTAGCAACAAGCAAAAAAACCCACATGGAAGAAGCACACCAGCCTGTCTGATCACAAGTTGTTGAAGGGATCAGGTATTAGGCATCAAAGAACAAAAAATCTTATCATTCTGAATGAGGGAGAATGCAGATCAGGGACCCAAAGCCCATCTGTAGGCAACTGGACATCCCCTTACAGAAGGGTCGAGGGGAGGAGATGAACAAGTCAGGGTGCAGTTTAGCAATCATGAAACATACAACTTTCTTCTAGTTCTTAAATGCTTCCTCCCCCCAACCCTCCACCCACATCCAACTATCATGATCCCAATTCTACCTTACAAATCTGGCTAGAACAGAGGATGTGCACTGGTATAGCTAGAAACTGGACACACAGAGAATCCAGGACAGATGATCCCTGTAGGAGCGGTGGTGAGGGTGGTGACACACCCACACCAGGAGGGTGAGGGAAGGCGGGGTAGAGAGCGTGATCCGATTACAAGGCTCTACATATAACCTCCTCCCTGGGGGATGGACAACAGAAAAGTGGGAGGCGGGAGGCATCAGACAGTATAAGATATGACAAAATAATAATAATTTATAAATTATCAAGAGTTCATGAGGGAGGGGAGTGAGGGGGGAGGAGGGAAAACGAGCTGACACCAAGGGCTTAGGTAGAAAGCAATGTTTGGAGAATGATGATGGCAACAAATGTATAAAATGTACTTTACACAATGAATGGATGTATGGCTTGTGATAAGAGTTGTACAAGCCCCCATAAAATGACTTAAAATAATAACAAAATAAAAATGTATCTGGACTGAAAGAAAAAAAAGAATACACCACTCATCTGACTATTTGATGCACAAGTACATATTGAAATCCCTGTTTCTCTCTTACATTCTGTACAAGACAGAACATGCTCAAGGAAGATTTCAGGGAACTGATTGGACCATGTTTTTCAGGGGAATGTGGCCTCAGTACATCACTGTGTGTCAGTCGTACATCAGAGTATGTGCCTCACCCCTTCTCTTGCTCACAGGTAAAGTAAACCAGGCTCTTTCTCCAGCATGAGCAGAAGTCTGGTCAGTTGATGCCTTTCTCCTAGTTGACTTTGGTCATTACTACACTTTTCATATCCAGCCCATGTATTTAGTAACTTGTTTTAAGATAATAGTGTGTGAAAATTCTTCTATATTATAAAAAACCTTGGAAAAACACAAATCTTGATGGATGTCATTATATTTAGCACTGTCATCTTCTTTATGATTATGTCAAGAGTGTCCAAATAGAATTTCTATTTCATGACATTTCCCCCCTGAGAGAACATCAAGATGATCAGAAGAAATTAAGATACTCTGTTCTACTCAAGAAGGTTGAAATCCAAGACTTCTGTGTCTCATCCCCATATTATGATGCTCCTGATGTCAATCTGGCAAAATCTTGGAGGACCTTCTGAATCATTTCAGAGAACTTGGATTGTGTCTGGACTTTTGTTGAGTGCTTTGTATTTGAATTCTCTGAAAGTGTAATAATCCATCACAGCAGAAAGTTCATTCCATTAACCAACCGAAACAACTCAGGTGTTGACCCATATCTCCTGAGTTTTCATACCTCTCTCCAGAGTCTGCATTCCAGACTTGTGGCGGTCATGTGCTTATGTTAATTTCATGATTGAGATGTAGGGGTGGATTCTAGCCTGTTAATCTGGAGATAGCCATTGAGTAGCCAATGAGGCCTCCATGTGGGCATGGTTTTCTCCTGAGACTTCTGGGAAATCTCACAATATTTCCTTCGTGGAGAGGAGAAGCTATCTCCCCAATTGTCGGGAGTTAGTCTCAGAGACGATGAATCATGGACGAGACAGGATGGCAGTGTCTGAGGAGTTGAAGGAGCTGGAGCAGAAGCCACACGGCCTTACCCTGATGGAACCAGACCTGTGAAGCTGGAGAAGTTACGTGGAGAACCCCGCCAGCACTGAGTTGTCTCTACCACCACTGGATGCTGTTGATGGACCCTGAGCCCTGGAAGCAAAGCACCATGGGGAGACCCCTGCCAGTGCTGGGATTCTACACCCACTGACCTGTGACTTTGTGAGTTGGAAGGAGACTGGTATCGGGCATATGGGATATATCAGACTTACGGCTTTGAACTGGACTGAGTTGGGATGCTTTCTCAATGTCCTATTCCTCTTGTATATAAGCACTACCCTTATACTCATATACATGTCTATGAGTTTGTTTCTCTAGTGTACCCGGACTAACACAACACTCCTACCACACCATCCCAAGGTGGGTCCTCCAAATAGCCCTTGTTAGCATGTGAACTAAATCAAAGCAAATGCAGATGCCATGGATCATTTTGATGTAAGCCAAACTCTCTCAGGAAAATCAGGACACCTGCACATTCCTCAGCGTCCTTGATTGTGGTTCTTGGCCAGGGGCAGAAGAACCCCTCAGGTGCCTGAGACTTGTGCCTGTGCCTAGACTCACCTCACCACTTTTCGAGGAGGAACATGATTACAAATGTCCAATGTTGATGATACTTGCTAATTCAGCTTCTCTTTCCCTCTTTAAAAAATAACTTTTCAGTTTCAAGTGATTTCAGAATTTTCTAAAAATTGCAAAACTAATGCAAAGAACCCTTTAAACCCAGAGTCCTTAAATGGTAGCACCTTTTCTATACAATCACAGAAGAATAATCAGGATCAGAAAATTGACAATGTCATAGTACTTATGAGAAGGTAGACCTTTCTCATCAGTCATCTCAGGATGGGACAAGATGCAATCTCAGGTCACAAAGTACATTAAGTTGTCATGTTTGCTCTGTCTTTTGGAGCTCATTTTAGTCTCTTCGATTTACTCTTTGGCTCCAAGGAAACTATATATTCCTTCCAGCATATCAGAAGGGGAAGAGGTCTGTTGTCAGAGCTGCAGAAATAGAAGAAGTTGAAGGCAAGGAGCTCCCAGTAGCCAGTGGACTGTTTTCTGTAGAAACAAAATATTGGTTTCTGCCTTCTGACTACCCCAGTTGATGACTACCTTATATGGGCTGCTAAACATCTGGCATGAAGATCCGTAGAGTACACGAGACCTACAAACATTTTCACAAATTTTATTCTCCCTTTTTTCAAAGTTGGATCCTTTTTTAGGTTGCTGGTCTTTAAATGGTATCTCATGTTCAGATAGCAATCTAAAGCATAGAAGATGTGGTCAATCGATTAATGCCCACCCCACTCCCCAAGATATCTCCTTCTAGTCATTGGAACTCATGACAAAACTATTTAACGTGGCAAAAGGGACTGTGCGGATATGATGTGGTTAAAGATCTTGAAATGAGACAATCACTTTGGTCTATGAAAGTGGGCTCGATGTAATCACAAGGTTCCTTATAAGAAGTGGGCAGAGGACCTGAGTAGGGGAGAAGTTTGAGATGCTACCTGTTGGCTTCAAAGTTAGAGAAGATGTCGCTAGACAGGGAATGCAGGTGTTCTCTAGCCACTGAAAAGAGCAGGAAATGACTACCTCCATAGAGTCCCACAAGGAGCCAGTCCTGCCAACCCCTTTGATTTTAAACCAATTTCCCACCTCCAGACTCAACTCAATCCTATGCAGTCAATGTTGACTCACAGCCACTGCCTGTGGGTTTGTGAGACTATAATTATTTACTAGAGTAGAAAGCCCTATCTTTCTCCAAAAGCACATGACAATAAATGTGTGTAGGTTTAAGTCATTAAATTTGTGCTAATTTGTTACAGCAGCAATAGGAAACTAATGCAGAACAACAATGACTTGGCATAAGCTCAATGCAATTTTCAGGATTCAAGATTAAAATTTAGGTTATTAGGAATCCTTTTTTAAAGAATGAAATAAGGAGTAAGATGAGGTTGCATATAGCTACAAGTAGAGAATAAAGTCTCGCAGACTTATTATACTTAATTTCTACCCCCTCTTGATAAAAATCATAATTATCATTCTAGATCAGCAGTTCTCAACCTGTAGGTCGTGACCCCTATCAGGGTCAAAAGACCCTTTCACATAAGGGTTACCCAATTCATAACAGTAGCAAAATTACAGTTATGAAGTAGTAATTAAAATAAATTTATGGTTGGGGGAGGGTCACCACAACATGAGAAACTGAATTAAATGGTCACAGCATTAGCAAGGTTGAGAATCATTGTTCTACATGAACCAACATTTGGGTCCTTTAACCAATAAAGATTTCATTCAGTATTCTTTTATCAAGTATAATCATATGTTAAAAAGGAAAAAAATACTTACCTATCACACCAACATTATAAACTAACTTTAGTTTATTGTAAAAGACAATGCGTTAGGCAGCGTTCTCTAGAGAAACAAAACCAAGACACTTTTGAATATATATATATATACTGGATATTTATATCTTCCGATGGCAAGAAGGAATATAATAGCTAATTAGTCCACACAGCAGTACAGAGGGCTCTCAGTTCAGCAGGCAAGGCCTGCAGAGTCTGCCGCAGACAGCAGACAGCATGGTGGGCAGCAACTGTCAGTAGCTAGGGACCTTAGCAAAGAAGGCCCTGATGGAGTCTCAAATTCAAGCACAGCGGCAGTGTTTACCAGCCACAACCTCATGCAATGTACTCACCAGCAGGGTGGCAAAGCAGGTCTCAAAGGAGGGTCAAGTTCTAGCAACATGATCCATGGGTTGGCCCACAGGTAGTGTAGCACACAGGTTGAGGCAGAGAACTAGCTAAAGCAGCAGCACGCTTGTCCGATCACCAGGAAGCAAGACCAAGGGGGTGGGTTTTGCAGAGTCATTCGTCTCCTTGCCCTTCAATCAAGCTATGACCTGATTGATCTCTGCACATGTGTTCCCACTGGCTTAGTTGGTACAATAACCTATCACAGACACTGTAGGATAATGTTTCAATTCCTGATTCTGAACTCAGTTGGTCAAGAGTTAAATTTTAGCTGTGTCCTTTGATAGTTGCATCCTCCTTTATAAAAAATAAAAATGGTAACAATTTGTTACCATGTAGTTGACTCCTAACTCACAGTGACTCTTAACACATGATAGGACAACCCCATAAGATTTCCAAGCCTTTGAGGAAGCAAACTGTCACATCTTTCTCCAAGGAGGAACAGGTAGGCGCAAGGTACTGACTTTTGGGTCAGCTGGCAAGGGTTTACCGGCTGTGCCACCAGAGTTCCTTGAGAATAATAAATGTGTCAATCATATGGGCTGCATAAAGAGGAGATGGTGGCAAAGCACTTTTTAAAACATGGGTATTTGTTTTTAAATAATTTTTTAAAATAAAGATGCAAATGAGGTCATTTTAACCAATTAGCAGCCTTGGATTAAAATGATATTGTATAATAATCAGCCTACACTGCAAATTGTCCATATCACCTCAATCTTTAAAGCTGTTCAGGTGCTGGAAGCAGTTAAAAACTATCAATCCCTAGATGGAACCTGGTCTACAGGTATGTGTATTTGCATGTATTTTGCAGGCACATTTTTTGGTGTTTGAATCAGCACTGAAAATGAGGTATTTCATATGCAGTCTTAAATTACTGGAATTTCTACTCCACCAGCGAACATGGCACTGCAAGCGCCTCGGAGTCTGCGTGCGCTCGTTCTCGATGGCCCGCGCCCTGCTTCGTTCAATGCTGGGGCTCCAGGTCTACGCTGCGCTCCAGCCGAGCTCTGCTCTCCGCGCGCAAGTTCACAGACAAACACTAATGGGTCACGACAGAACATGGTGTCGGGACAGTGGGGATCCGCAATTTTGCGCAAGAAGCTTTGGGAGATGTTGCTTACTGTAGTCTTCCTGAAGTTGGGACAAAGCTGAACTAACAGGATGAGTCTGGGGCTCTGGAAAGTGTGAAAGCTGGTAGTGAGCTCTTCTCTCCTTTATCAGAAGTCACAGAAATTACTGACGCACTTACAGGGAACCCCGCACTGGTGAACAAATCCTGTTAGGAAGATGGTTGGCTGATCAAGATGACACTGAACTTGATAAACTGTGTGAAGAGGCCTAGGAGAAATACATAAAATCCATCGAGGAGTGAAAATGGGACCTCTGAATTGACTAATATGAAACAGCGTGGGCCAGCACAGTGGTCTTAAATTAGTGGTGGAAAGAATTGAAGATGCTTTTAGCGTACGACTGGAACAGAGAAACTAGTTGGGGCAACTATGTGATTGGAAGGAAGTGCCCTTAACTTCCTAACGACTGCTGAGAAACAATGCACCTTTTCTCACAGAAGGCTGTGATCTTTATGTTAGGCTCTAGTTAAAATATTCTGAAGTCATGAAATGATCTGTGGTGAGATTAGTCACAAAACGGATGCAACTCAAAAGGTACATTGTTACCTTAAGCCTCCTATAACATAGCTACTGCTGATATCCAGACCTGAATTTGGGTCAGGATATCTAATTCTCTTCCTGCTGGAAATGACCAGGAGTGGAGATAAGTTTTTATTAGTTGTACAGCATCAACTGAAGAACAACACAATCTTAAGTTTGTAATACACTTGCTTTTGCTGATGCTATTTTTATACAATGAAGCAACAACTTCAATTTCTTTTAAAAAAATTACCGAAATTTCTTGAAAAGTCAGAAGACCTGTCTCCAAGGGTCTTATGTTCTAGCAAAAAACAACCATTAGATAAGACCCGGATGGACAGTCAGCCCCAGCCCTTCTTCCTCCCATGTACTTCTTTCAAAAGTAGAACAAGGAAAACTTTTAAGGGCCACATTTAAAGAAAAATGGAAGAACGGCACAGTTCTTTGAAGACATTGTCTCCTACATACTTTAAAAAGCAAAGTACATACCTTTTTTCTAAAAATCATTTTATTGGGGGCTCATACAGCTGTTTTCACAATCCATCCATCCACCCATTGTATCAAGCACATTTGCATATTTGATACCATCATCATTGTCAAAACATTTTCTTTCTATTTGAGCCCTTGGTTTCAGCTCCTCATTTTTCCCTTCTCTCCCTCACAAATCTCTTGATAATTTATAAACTATTCTTATTATTTCATGTCTTACACTGTCCGACATCTCTCTTCATCTACTTCTTGGTTGTCTGTCCCTCAGTGATGGGGTTATATGTATACAGATCATTGTGATTGGTTCCCTCCCCCACCCCCTACCCCCTGCCCCTGCCTTCCCCTTACCCACCTGGTATCTCTACTCTCATTATTGGTCCTGCGGGATTTATCTGTCCTGGATTCCCTCTGTTTCCAGCTCTACTCTGTGTCAGTGTGCATCCTAAGGTCTAGTTGGATTTGTAAGGTAGAATTGAGATCATGATAATGGAGGGAAGGAAACATTGAAGAACTAGGGGGAAGTCATGTTTCATCAGTGCTATGCGTGTACCCTGACTGGTTCATCTCCTCGCCACGACCCTTCTGGAAGGAGGTCCCATTTTTAAAGCATAGTCTATAGCATCATTTCTTATTTCCAGCCCTAAAGTGTGCCTGACCCAAGCTGAGGGAATGGCATATCTGACCTACTCCAGTTTCAGTAAGGAGATATGGATTCCATACTCTTGTCAGCTCAGACATGCTTCCACCCTCCATCTTTCTCTCACCCTATCCTGGCATCACTGTTCTTCTCATGACACTCTCCTTTTCTATTGGGTTCATTAACTCATTGCAAAGGCTGCACAGAACTCACAGAAAAGATTAACAATTATGGGGGTGGCTAATGGGGAGTTAACGTGTGGTAACGTGTGGCAACAAGTCAGCATCACAAAGCATTAGAGATACAGTCATTAGCCCATGGCACAGTCTCTTCTTGGCCAACAGTCAAGAAACTTTATTGCCTTCAGCCTCTCCGACACATGCTCCTGTGGCCTCTGCCAGGGAGCGCGCCTGCTGCTCTGCCTCACCCACTCCAGGTCACCCCCCCCTTGGTCTCGGCAGCTCAGCTCCTGTGTTCTACCTCAGTGTGGCTCCTTTATGGCGTGCTCTCTGTCCACGCCCTCTGCTACCTCTGCCACTTGGAAAAGGGAGCACACAACCACCTGACTGGTGGCTGTTCTTCCCTGATGGTCTCAAGAGAAATGATAAAGCTGACCAACCCCTAAGTCAGAATCCTCTGTACCTGATGGCTTGGCCCTACCCCCAAAATCTGTATTTGTGTCCATTCTAAAGAATGATGGCCTAACATAATGAGAAAATTATAGAATAATATCATTGATAACACATGCAAATAAAATTGTCATGGGAGCTGCCAGAAACTCAGGGTGGGTTCAGAAGACGACTGGGAGCAAGTAATATCGTTGCTGATGTCAGTGGGGTCTTGGCTGAAAGCAGAGAATACCAGAAAGACATTGTATTAGGACAGATTGACTAGGGAAACAAATCCAGTGACACTCATACATGTGCAAGAAGGAGCTTTATATCAAGAAGCAATCATCCATTAAGAAAACATTCCAGTCCAGTCCAACTCAAGTCCATAAGTTCCTCTGCAGATTCAGGCAGTCACAAGCAATGCAGGAATATCACAGGTTGATGGGTGCAAAGCTATGTGGATCCAATGGTGGTGGAAGCATCAGATAGTAGACCACCAGCAGGAAGGTGAAGGCAGAGAGAGAAGGGAAGATTCCCACGGGCCTCCTTATGAGAAGGGCCTGCCCACCAGCAATCACCATCACACTGTGACCAGATTGACAGGCTAAACTCCACCTCTACACTTTTATGTATCTTCAAGTAGACATGAAATTATGTAACTGCCACAGATTTTACTTAGATTTTTTTTTTACTATACAAAGACATTCAACTGTGTGGATCATAACAAACTGGATAGCCTTGAAAAGAAAAGGAATTCATTGTGCTCATGAGAAACCTGTACATGGATCAAGAGGCAGCTCTGCAAATAGAACAAAGAAATACTGAATGGTTTAAACCCAAGAGAGTTGTGTGTTAGAATTGTATCCTATCTCCATACTTGTTCAATATGTATACTGAGAAAATAATCAGAGAAGCTGGACTATGTGAAGAAGAATTTGGAGGCAGATTTAACAAGCTTCAATATGTAAATGACACACCCTAACGTGCCCAAAGTAAGGAAGACTTGAATCACTTGCTGATGAAGCTCAAGGATTGCTGCCTTCAATATGGAGTACAACTCAATGTAAAGAAGACCAAAATCCGCACAACTGGACCAAAAAGGAGCATCATAGTAAATGGAGAAAAAAATTGAAGTTGCCAAGGATTTCATCCTTCCAGGTAGACTAGAGAAACAAATTCACAAACATGCATATGTATATAAGGGAGAGTTTTATATACAACAGCAACTGTACATTAAGAAAATATCCCAACCCAGTCCCGTCCAAGTCATAAAGCTGATATTAGCCCATATGTCCGATACCAATCTAGAAGTCCTCTTCAGACTCATGAAACATGTGCAATGACACCAGGACAATCACAGACTAGTGGTTGTACAGTCAGTCTTGTGTATCCAGTGGCAGTAGAAGCATCTCAGTGTTGGCAGGGGTCGCCCCATGGCTCCTTCAGTTTCCAGGGCTCAGAGTTTATCAGCATGCTGTCATGTGTCTTCTCAGCTGCAATGTCTCCTAGAAAGTAAGCCTTGTGTCTTGTCAGTAGAGTGTCTCCAAGTGAGTCTCTCACCTTCAAAGGAGAAATAGGGCCAGATTTCCCAGAATTCTCAGGAGACAGCCATGTCCACACCGAGGTCTCATTGGCGATCTCCAGTTTGACAGGCTAGACTCCATCCCTACACTCTTAATCCTCAAATTGACACCAGATTGGGTGACTGCCACAATTCGGCTTGGATCCACAGTCAATACCCAGGGAAGCAGCCATTAAGAGATCAAACGCTGTACTGCACTGAGCAAGTCTGCTGCACAAGACCTCTTCTAAAATGTTGAAAAGCAAAGAGGCTACTTGGAGGACTAAGCAGCACTTGACCCAAGCCATGATATTTTCTATCACCTTGTAAGCATGTGAAAGTTGGACATGGAATAAAGAAGACTGGTGAAGAGTTACCTCATTTGAATTATGGCACTAATGGAGAATATTAAAAGTACAACGAACTGCCAAAAGAACAAACACATCTGGATTGGAAGAAGTACCACCAGAATGCTCCTCAGAGGGAAGAATTGCAAGACTTTATCTCACCTACTTTGGACATGTTAGGAGAGACCAGTCCCTGGAAAAGGAAATTGTACTTGGCTAAATAGAGAAGCAGCAAAAAAGAAGCTCGGCAAGGTGGATTGGCACAGTGGCTGCAAGAGTGGGGTCAGGCATAAGAGCACTTGTGATGATGGCACAAGCCGGGCAGTGGTTCACTCCGCTGCACATATGGTCCTTAGGAATCAGGTCCAATTTGACAGTACCCCACAACAACAACGCCAATCCTTTGGTGGAAAGTCCAGAAGCATGGATTGAAGACACATGTTTAACCAAGTTCTCTTCACAACAAAAACCATGGCATTTTGGATCACCAGACATGCATGAGAAAACTAAACGCTGGATCGGGAAGCCCAAAGAAGAGCTGAATTACAGTGCTGATGAGGACTGTTGAATATCCCATTAACTGCCACAGGAGTGAACCTCTGTCTTTGAGAAACTCCATCCAGGGTGCTGCTTGCAAGCAAAGATGAAAAGGCTTTGTTCTCCACACTTTGGACACCAGTCCCTGCACAAGGATGCCCTGCTTGATAAAAGAGAGAGTTGGTGAGCAAGAGGAAGCTCCTTAATAAAATGGAGGGACACGGTAGTTACAACGGTGGACTCGAACAAATACATTGAGCAGATGGCACAGAGCCAGGCAGTGTTCTGTTCAGTTGTAGGTAGGGTTGGTGTGAATCAAAACTGGCTGAGGGCCCCAACAACAACATCTTCATTTATTTTGTTTTGTTTATTGCTGTATGGCCCCAGTGGACAGTTTGCATTTGTGCCCCTCATCCACAGAATGAAACCTAGTATTTCAGGCCCTTCATGAACTAATTCCTGTCCACATCCTCAAGTTCTATTTCACATGGCCCTGAAGACACATACCCTATAGGTTAGCATTTTGAGAAATGGGACTCCATTTTTTCTTTCTTATAAATGTCCTATAAGCAGAATGACTACCTACAGAATAGAAATTTTAGCTTGTGTATAATCTTAAAATCACTGATATTCATCAGGATTCTATAGTCCCAAAAATCCATTTAAAAAATAACATTTGGTTTAATCATGTAAACAGAGTCATTTTGATGATAAATCAAAACTAGACCATCAAGAAAAAGTTTATAAATCTTCAAGAATAATTCATTCTGACTACAATATTATAAAAACACACAAATACAGATAAAATCCCATGTGCCACACAGTAATTTAATAAGCTGACACATACTAGTATGAATTGGAAAATACATGTGACAGTATATATTTTGAGGAGTATTAGTAACATGCTGACATTTCCTCCTGGACTTTCAGACTCTGTATATATTACCAGAATCATCTTAGCCCAAACAAAATTGATCTGGGTTTAGAAAAGATCTTTACATTGGTTGAGAGTTCAGAGTTAATGGAGAGGGTACTGAAAAGAAATTTTTTATATAAATTTCCTGGATATCTGTGGAAACATGAAGATGAATGCTAAGGGTGTTAGCTACATGGCAGACTGATGGAAGAACCCCTGATCTGGGGAAAGGGATGAAAATGGAGGGGGAGAGAGGAGCCTCCTTTTGAAAGATCTTGTATTCTGTTCAACAGCTTGATATCTTAGCAAGCCAAGAACAAAAATGAAGGAAAAGGCAGTGGTTGGAAGCTATGGCAGGCCCTGGAAGACATGGTATCTCTGATTCAAATTTACACATTTAAAGATGTACATACATCATGTTTAATGACATATGATCTCCAATGTTCACATGACAGTTGGCTTTGCCCATAAACACAGATTAGGAGGTACCAGATAGTTGAACTTCAGTTGCTTCCTCTATTGCCTTGAAATCAAAGGAAATGTTTCAAAGTATTGACTTTTACTAATCTCTTCCTCTTCCTTTCTGTGCAATAAGTCTATGATTCCTTCATCCGTAGGTGAATAACACAGAAGTTTGAAAGAGACTGTTTGCAATACAAAATGGTTCTTATAATTACCAATGGTCAAGCACTTGACTACTAGCCAAAAGGTTGGTGGTTGCAACCCAGCAAGAGACATCTTGGAAGATAGGCCTGATGCTCTGCTTCCAAAAGATCACAGTCTTAGAAACTGTAGGAGGTAGTTCTACTGCCCTACAGGGGTCACCATCAACTCCATGACACACAACAGGCCTGAGGCAGGACTTGAAATTCTATAGCTGGAACAAGTTCCCAGGGATCATAGAGGTTCAGTGATAGAATTCTTGCGTCCCAAGCAGGAGACCTGCTTGGATTTTAATCCAATCCACCTCACTGGCAGCCATCACCCATCTGTCATTGGTGACCGGCATGTTGCTGAGCCATTGAATAGATTTCAGCAATGCTTCCATGGACTAGGAAGCAGCACCTGATGATTAACTTCTGAAGACCAAGCTACTCATAATGCATGGCTATCAAATCAAGAGATGACAGCCATAGTGACCAAGAAAAAATGAACTCTCAGTTGTCACTGATGCCATCAGTTCATAGACAATACGTTGAGGCCTCAACCAGTGTATTAGCATCACCTAGAGACCATTTTCTGAGCTTCTGTGGAATACCACCTCCTGAGATACTAAGGCTTTAATGTGATAAGAAGGGCTCTGTGGACCAATAAATTTTGAAAATATTTGATTGGAGGAAGGTTTACTGACAACCTGGGGTATGCATATGATATACTTTGCTGACTGAAAGCAAAGATAATTTGAAGCATTTACTGATGAAGTTCAAACATTTCAGCCTTCAGTATACGTTACACCTCAATATAAACAAAGCAAAACCCCTCACAATTAGACCAATAAGCAGCATCATGATAAACGGAAAGAAACTTGAGGTGGTTGAGGATGTCATTTGATGTGGCTCCACAATCAATGCTCATGGAAGCAGCAGTCAAAAGGTCAAAAGACATTGAAGTGGGCAAGTCCGCTCCACAGGACCACTTCAAAGAGGTATGGAGAATAGCTGTTCCTTTAAAGGCTAAGGTACACACGACCCCCGTTGTCGTTTTTTTATTCACCTTGTCTGTATGTGAGAGCTGGATTGGAAAAACCAAAGGAAAATTCAGGCCTTTGAATGATCATCTTGGAGGAGAATCCTGAAAGTACCTCAGACTACCAAAAGAATGACCCAGTCAGGCTGAGAAGGAGTACAACCAGAATGCACCTTCGAAGTGGGGATGGAAAGACTTCGTCTCATGTGTTTGGACATATTATCTGGAGGAGGCAGTCCTTGGAGAAGAATCTCATGCTTAGCAAAGGGTGAACAAAAAAGAGGAAGGCCCTTTTGTGGCTTGACCCAGCAGCTACAATTGGATCAGACAGAAGAACAAGTATGAAATGGCCCGAAATTGGTCATTCTTCTGTTCCACTGCACAATGGCCTGCTATGCAATGCAACTGTCTCATGAAGCATCTAGAACATACCAAGCAAAGATGGTTGGTAAGGTCATGTGCAGTATGTCCCCACAGCTGACCCTGGGACACCTTGCGTAGCAGAACAAGTGTGGATGCATGCTGGCTGCTCTGCAGTATCTCCACAATTGTAGTTTGAGCTTCCCGGAGGATGTCTGGCATCCGTTTCTGATGTGGACAAACACTCTTGGGGGGTGGGTAGAGGGTAGAATTAGAGGGAAATTGAAGCCTTAGAGTAACAGTCCATGGAAGAAACCAAAAGGAAGAGGGGACACTACCCTCATTGTCACCCATGTTGAGGTCTGTGATCTTGAGCAAGGATATTCCCTCCAATTGGACCTTTTTTATTGGAGGGATCTCTGTTTCTTTCATGCAAGAAGGAGGGTGGCATACCGTTCTCTAAGTCCCTTTTATGATGCTCACATTGTAAACTAGGCATGTCAAAGACTAGGGTGGGCACACAGCAAGACCCAGTTTTGGAGTCAGGACACTTGGATGCATTTTGAAGACTCACTGAGTTTGCAATAGATAGACGGTTCATTTAACTTGATCTACAGTTCTCAAAGGAAATGGCTTAGCACCATTGATACCCAATGTGGCAATCACCCAATCTGGTGTCAATTTAAGGATTAAGGGTGTAGGGGTGGACTCTAGCCTGTCAATCTGGAGATAGCCAATGAGACTTCTGTGTGGTCATGGCCTTCTCCTGAGAATTCTGGGAAATGTGGTAACTCCTTGGAGGCAGAGACACTGTCTCTCTCGGTTCATGTCCTTGGAGACTTTCCACTGACAACACTCCCTTGGAGACTCTCTACTGACAAGGCTGACTTCCTGCGAGACATCCCTGAGGAGAAGCCACATGGATGCAATCAGATCTCTGAAGCCAGAGGAGCCACTTGGAGACCCCTGCCAGTGCTGAGATGTTTACAATGGCACTGGATCCAAAGGCATTCTACCCATCTGGCTTGTGATCATCTTGCATTCAGTGTCATTGCATGTTTCATGAGTCTGAAGAAGACTTTATAGACTGATATCAGACATGTGGAATTTTATCAGACTTGTGGGACTGGACTGGGTTGGAATGCTTTCTTGATGTACAATGACCTTTTCTATAAAATTCTCTCGTATATATATGCATGCATTTGCATGAATTTGTTTCTCTGGTCTACCCAGACTAACACATCCAATAAATTTCTAGCCTCCTGAATTGTCCATTGAAAAGACTTCTCATTTCCCAAGCTAATGCCACAAGTTTCCATGATTTCGTATTAGCTCAGCCTCAGAATTCCCTCCACAGGAGACCCTCTGGTATTCTTCAGTCACATGAATAGTTCCTCTCTGCTTGCTTCTCCTGCATCAGCAACCCTTTCTATCACATGTGGCAGTTGTCTCTATAATTGCCAAGTCCTTAGTGAGAAAACACCCGATTTGTTCCATAGTTCAGAGTCTTGTGCATGGCAGGCTCTCAGATATGTTGCATTAACTAGTTGCATAGTCTAGTGACTATGAAGAGGCAGAAAATAATAATAAAACCCACACAACCATGCCCCTTGTGTTACCTTTATATCTTCCACAAAAAGTCTTTGGGTGGTACAAACAGTTTGCAATGCCCTACTAACCGAAAAAGCCCTGATAGTTCCTATAGGTCCATCTACATGAGAAAGTCAGACAGTGAACAAGGGAGACCACAGAGGAATTGATGCATTTAGATGATGGTGCTGGTGAAGAATATTGAAAGTGCCCTGGACTTTCAGAAGAAGTCCATGTCTTGCAATGCTCAGATTGCTCTTTGAAAGAGGAAGTAGCAAGACCATCTCACATATTCTGGACGTGTGGTCAAGAGGGAGCAGTCCTGGAGAAGGGCATGATACTAAGTAAAATAGAAGGGCAATGGACAAGAGGAAGGCCCTCGGCAAGGTGGACAGACATATGGGCTGCAACAATGAGCTCAGACATATCAACAGTTATGGGGTTGGACCAGAACCAGACAGCCTTTTGTTCTCTGGGGCTATGAGTTGGAACTGACTTGGCAATACCAGTAATAGCCCCACCTCCTTCTTGCCCAGAAGTATCTGAGGCCCTGCAAGTAGAAAAGGCTCATTCAAGATCACCAACCTTGGGATAGGCAAGTGCCACCAAACAGCAATAATGAACCTAAACATTGGTGATTTGAATCCACCAGGCAGTACCACAGAATAAATAGCCTGGCAATTGCCTCCAGACAAGACTATAGTGGAGAAAATCCTCTGACCCCGTTCTACTCTCTACATAGAGAGTCTGCAAGAGTTGGGATCAACTTGGTGTCAGCAGGCCTGTTTCTTTGCTTGGTTGTCATTCTTTATCATTCTTTATGCTTTACACAGCACCTTGACAATTATAAATCCAGTCAAGTTCTATGAAAGCCTTGAGGACAGACTGGATAAATAGTTCCAAGATCCCATGGCCAAGCTGTGGTGAGGCTGGAATCGGAATCACATCTGTTAGCTCCAGAACTGACTGTTTCACTAGACTATATTATACCAATAATAACATTTTACTATCACTTTTGCATTTTCAACAAACATTCAGCAGCAAGTACACTTCCTACAACTTTTCATTCATCCAAAGTGGCAGAGGAAAGGAGGCGGCCCTCACTGTGGGGTATCTGGGCCTGGAAAGACTCCGACACATGTGCCAAGTAGTCCTTTGTATCTGTGCTGTCCCCAGCCTTGTCAGTCTGATCTTGAACCTGGGGAGCACTGCCTGCTGGGTAATTGTCCAATGCTGGACAGGAGTAGCCCTCCATCTCCCCTTCTCCTTTTGCTCAAGATTGGTTTCTGCCTTTTCTACTCTCAGTTCCACTGATCAGAAAAAAAAAATTACCCCCATCCCCACCCCCGACACACACACACACACACACATACACACACATACACACACACACACACACACACACACACAGGTTCTGATTTTGCTTAACTTTAGTCCTCGAAATGGAGAAACACACTTGGCTTTTTGGTTCCTAACCAAACAGGCTAGAAGAGTGGAAATCAGCCGAAATCTGCAAGTCACCTAGCATTTCTTTAGTTGGTTGATTAAAACAGCTTCTTCTGCCTGCCCTGGCTTGTGTGGTGAGAGGCCTTCAGACTCCAACTCCTTCCCCCCTGCCCTTGTGAGTTCCCCTGGCCATGGCCTTTCTCCCAAGGCACCCTACTTCCTTCTTAAGACAGTAAGTGAAACACCCCTGCCCATCTATGGACCTGCTGAACCCCAGAGAAGACCAAAGGGCCCCTCTGTGGTTTAGCTGAACTGGGAAGTGTGTTGTTCCCAGATCCCAGACTAGGGAGCAGTTAATGAGGTATCTTCTTTGAGTGCAAAATTTAAGAAAGCACTAAAAACCTCAGTAGTCAAGAAATAAAACACTTCAATGAAATATGTAAAATGGACATAAATGAGATTCTGATGAATAAAAAATGAAATATGTAATAAAGTCTAATTTTTTTTAAAAAAATCTGTATTCTAAAAATAAAATAAATGAAAGTTTAAAGGTAAAATAAATCAGTATTGCTGGGCATCCATTGCCTTACTCCTGCACCACACCTGGCCCCCACACTTCCAATCCAGTTCAGCAAAGCACTGCTCCTACCCCTGTCCTGATTTGTCAATGGTGACCCTTTGCTCACCATAGTCTTTTCTGCCTTTGTTTAATTACTGAGGTTCTAGGCACCCCGCCCCCTCAAGTCTTAGGTCCACTTGCCTTACAACACCCTCTGGCTCTTTCTTCCTCCACAGCTAGTTCCTGGCCATGTCAGCAGCAGTGTCACACCTCCAGGTCATGGAGCTAGCAGTTAGAAAGTGCCTGCAAAACACCTACTCCACCCTGGTCACTTGGCCTCTCAGTCATTGGTTCTCTACTTCAGCAGCACAGTGGAAAGTTTAAAACTGCCCCCTGCTCACTGAAGCTGGGATCTCTAATGTGGCAATAGGGTGACCACTCTCTCACTTTGCCCAGGACAAAGAAGTGGGACTGTCAACACTGAAAATGGGACAGTCATTGGCAGCTCACAACATTTAGTCTCGTTCATTGTGGTTTTCTTCTCAAGTGACCCACTAGGCAGCCACCGATGACAACCGTTACTGAAGAACAGCTTTGCAGTGGTTGCCTGGTCAGGTGCTGTCAGGTCAGTCCTGACACCTAAAGATGAAGTATTGGCCAGTCCTGCACCACCCTCACGATTGTTCTGTGTTTGAGCCCATCATTGTAGCCACTGCATCAGTCCATCCTGTTGATGGGCTTCCTCTTGCTTCCCATCCTGTCACTTTACCAAGCATGACGAATGCTTTAGGGACAGGGAATTTCTTTCCAACCAAAGAACAGGTGCAGATGCATATGTACCGTTAAGAACAGCAGGACACCCTCTTAGACTGAAGCTTCTCCTCAGAACAGAAGCAAGGTTTATATACAATCCAAGAAGTAGCCTAGTCTGAAGGAAGTTTTGCATCAAAATGACATATTCTTAGCAAAGTGGTGTGTGCAAATATTCTTACATCTTAGTAGGATTGACCCAGTCCATGTCATCACTGAGGCAGATAAGAATGGAGAAGGGCGTGACCAAGAGAGTGGCTTTGTATATTAAATGTCATAAGTAAAACTTTGGGTTGGTTTCCACATGAAAATTACTGTTGCTGCCATTGTTGTCTGTCCCCATAGACTTGACTCCAACTCATGACCTTGTGTCGGGCAGATGGAAGCACTGTCCAATCAGTCCCACATGCTCTCCTTGTTCTTTCTTAGCTCTCCGCTGTGGAGGTCACTGTGCCATTTTGTCTCAGCAGTATCAGCCCTCAAGCACAAATCGTCCCTCTTTTTCTGGCTGGAAAACTCTCCCTTATTCTCTGACTGCATTGTGATTGTCTGTGGTAGCAATTAGAGAGTTAAGTGACTAGAATAAAAGATAGATTTGAGGAGATGGCTATAAATTATATTTGGGGAAAACATTCCCACGGTTTTGATTTACTTCACAGGAAAAAGCAAAATATGGGCCATCTTCTATGATTTCCCTTCTGCCTGCAGGGTAAATAGGAGGTGAGCTTGCAGAGAATTCTAAAAGATGGCTGTAATCCCCCATCCCTCTTTGAAAAGATGTTCTCATGATGGAGAAGAAAAATTGGTCCTCTAAAATGCGAATGCCAGCATGCCTACGGTCATCCTTCCCAGCTTCTACATTGAGGTCAGCGGATCTCACCAGACTTGCAAAGAAGAGCATGGGCTGCTGGTTGGTTTAGGTTTTGTTTTCTTGAGAGAGTTACTACTTTCCAGGCAGTGATGTTTGCTGTGCTGCTGACATCTACTGAGGGACTGGGAAATAGCACTTCTCCAAGTGAAGGAAGTCCGCCCGCCCGCCTGCACCCTCCTGAGAAAACCATCTCCCTACAGGGCAGGCCATCTGCCTGCCACTGCAGAGCAGATACATACCTTTGAGTCTGCACTCCTGGGCTTCCCTGGAAGAGTGGGATCCTGGAATGTTTGTCCAGGCGGCGCAGCTTGTGAAAAGAGGATGGAGCTGAGGCCATCTGGGAACCATGCTCTCTTCACAATGTTCTCTGTCTGTCAGAGAGGAAACAACAACAACAACCAGCAGCATTTCCAAGTCCTAAATACGCGTGCGTGCTGAGTGCTTGTTTGGATCTTCCGTCCTGACAACACTGGTATTTGAAGCCCACTCTCCAGAGGGAGAGACTGGCGTTCAACAGTGTCCTAGGACTTCCACAAGTAAGTAAGCTAGCAGCACTTGGGTGGGCTGATGATTGACAAAGCTCAGCTACTATCCCAGAGGTTGGAGGTTTACATTTACCCAGGGTGTTTTCGAAGAAAGGGCTGGCAGCGTGCTTTTGGGAAAGGAGCTGTTGAAGCCCCCTGGAACAGAGTTCTACCTGATACACCAGTGTTACCAGGTATCCAAGTCAACTAACTTCAAGGCAGGTGGTTTACTAAGTGGACATTTCACCAGAGTGGGGACATTGCAGCCTGGCTCCATTCCCTGTGCCCCTATCTCAGCAGCCTGTCTTCTGAAAAAGCAACACTGGGGATCCCAAACAGACCCCTGGGAAGTCTCATTTTAGGAAATGGACTCTTTCTCCTTCATCCCCAGGACATCCTAGCTCTGGGGCTGTGGAAGAAAATAAGACAGTGACCAGGAGATCTGAAGTCATTACAGCATGTTAGTTAATGGCATAGATACACCACTAAAATTTGCCCTACCATATAGCCTTTGAGAAGATCTGGGTCAGTGTCGCAATGAGATTTGGAATACTATGGAATTACAGAGGCCGGCTTCCCCTGCATCCCTAATTCCATCTTCATATGACATTTGAAAGATGTCTCTCGTTTATTATCTTATCACGTGCCATATGTGTCTACACTGCCCCTCAGTACAGCGCTTGCCTCTGGCACACACATTTGAAAATGAGTTCATCCACAGGCAGCTGAACCCCAATAATTGAGCCCATCTCTCCACACTGCTAGGCGCCTGGCTGCACAAAGGTAAAGCCATCGCTAAATATGAAAGTACTGGGCGGGGGGTGTCATCCTGCTGACAATTCTGTGCCAGTTGGAGGAGTTGGACATTCTGTGGATTAGTCGCCCAACTGGGTGGTATCATCAGAGTTGGTGTCACCAGTACCGAGTCATTCATGGGGTCATCCTGTCCCTATCCCTCCTCCTGAGTCAGACAAAGCAGAATCCTTAATGATGTGGGCTTTGCTTTCTGTTTCTTACTAATGTAATTTGTAATCCATCGTTCTCATCATTGAATGCAGGGGCAACCGTAGTGACATAACCGACTGGCATAATTTAAGTCGCAGCTTTCAATGACAACAGTGGAATGCACCCAAACCACAAAACCACGTAACTGAAAGCCTGGTTGTAATTGGATAACAGTCACAGCACAGACCAGAGCCCATTGGAAGGCTCAGAAAGTAAATTATCATGGAGTTCTGACCTTGTAGGTATACTGATACATGTAAGTTGGGTTTATGAAAAACATACTGGTTGTTATAACAAACTATAGGGATGTCTTTTTATTAAAAACTAAACATTTCTGCTGTAGTGCATGCACAGATGTCATAGTCATTTGGTGGCCCCCCTCTGACAGTCACGCCCAGTGTGGTTCACACCCCTCCACCACCTCCACGCCACCCCCACCCCGCAAAGTGAAACCACTGAGCCAATGGAATAGAGAGAGACTGGATAGCTGGCCTGGTGGCATGGTGGGTAGGTGCTGAGCTGCAAACCCCAGTGTCAGAAGTTCAAAACCACCAGTCACTCCAAGGGAGAAAGATTTTGCTTTCAACCCCTGTAAAGAGTTACAGTCTTGGAAACTCACAGGGGCGCTTTTACCCTGTCCTACAGGGTCACTGAGTCAGCAACAATTGGACGGCAGTGAGTTGCCTTTTCTTTTTGAGAGTGAGAACAGATGGCACACAATTAAGTGCTTGGTTCCTCCCCTAAAGAACTGTGTTCCAGCCCACCCAATGTCTCTGTGAGAGAAAGAAAGCTGGCAGTCCAATCCCAGGATAACTGCAGCCAAGAATATCCCAGAGGCAGCTGTGCTTTGTCAAGGAGGGTCCCGACGAGTTAAATTCCCTCCCCAGGACTCTACACCAACAGGCTGAGAATGGCTGTTTCTAGCAAATGGGTCTGGTAAGTTCTGTTTCTAGGGAATGAGGCTCCAAAAGACTGTGAAGAATGGAGAGTAGGCTCCATAAATACTTTTATGGTTGCTGGTTTTAACCAAGTCATTGTTTTGAAGCAGGTAACACATTCCTATGCTATAAATTGCAAAAGTTATAAAGAAGCATAAACAGAAAAAAGACCCCCCACCCACCCAGCCATCCAGTTCATCTCCTAACACACAGCCTAGCCAAGTGGGGTATGCCCTTCCAGATAGACAGACACACATGTAGATGCCTTTCATTTCTTTCTCACCATCTCAGAATTGACCTGAAAGCAGCACGTTTGCTTGGGGCTCGAGCGCCAGAGGTCCTCTCTTCTAGATCTTGTTCATTGCCGGGACAGCACATCTGGGAGACCCTCCCACCCCAGGACAGCACATCTGGGAGACCCTCCCACCCCGGGACAGCACATCAGGGAGACCCTCCCGCCCATCGGTAGAGCTGAAGCAGGTTGGGCAGATCCAGTGCCTCTGAGAGCAGGCTGTAACTTTAGAGGCGTTCATCAGGGGCTGCCAATGAATGTTCATCCTGGGGCTTAAGGGATTTTCTGCTCTTTTGAAGCACCTCGACCTACCGCTGGAAATGCTCAGCAATTCTTCTCATCCAAGTTTCTGACTCCCTTCCCACTTATTAAATTGGATGATACATTTCTTTTTGGTGGTGTGCATTTCTACTTAATTTTCTTCTGAAGTGAACTTAAGAAGACAGCATTTGTAAATTGAGAACTCGCTAATGAGATTTAATGAAAAGTAGAATTATCGGGGTTTAACAAAAAACAACCCCAGAAGCATTCCCTAGGGATGAGGCAGGAACCATGGAGGAAGGGCGGCCATGGGCCCTACTCCAGGAGTCAGCACAGGACCCCAAAGCCCTCCGTGGTGTGGTCTTAGTGTCCCTCTGCATCGTGTGATCTACATTTGGAAGGATGCTGACATTTTATCAGTTTGTATGAAAAAGTGAAAATGTGAGAAGTATGTGTGATAGAAGCGAACCCTTCTGGTCAGGAACGTTGATTCTTTTTCTCCTTCCTTTGCCAAGTTGTCAATGGGGAACGCCACCTGACCCTGACTTTGACACTAACTTGTTCTCTTGACCTTCGCCAGGTACCCAAATTTCCAGATGCGAGATGTTGGTGACTCTGCCAAATCCCCATACTTCCTTTTCATCTCATCCCTGGTTCTTCCCCAGAAAGGGCACGCTTTCATCCACCTGGGCAGTGCCTGTCGCTCTATGCGTGTGCAGATCAGCCCGTTTGCAAACAGATCTGGCAAGCCTGGAGGACAGCACGGTCCCTGAGACGCCTGAGATCGGCATCAGCCAGCCTGGCAGAGCAAGTGCCCTCCCCTCCTCCCGGGAACTGACCTCTGTGTTTCAGTTCATTCGGATGCAGAAAGAGTTGCCCTCGGACTCGCCTTTCTATGGACAGCGCCCTCCGAACACCAGGAGGCAGAGGTAAAACCCTGCACGATCTGTCCTTGAACGCCCCAACGCTATCACCATTGAGGTCACAGAACACTGGATGAAGAGCAAACCTGCTTAGGGGTCTTTGGGGTTAGACGCCCAGAATGTGTCATGCAACCCAATGCCCTTGGAAGGATGTCAAAATATGTTGCATGATCCCCAAAATAGTCTACCAAAGATGCACTCAAGGAGAGTTTGGGACTGGTCTTGTATTTCATGGAGATCAAGGTTGTATAGATTAATACCAACATTTCACAGAGTCTAATAATAAAATGCTCCACACAAATGCTGTCTATCAAAAGAGTACACGAAACAAAGGCTGTGGAATATTAAGACCAGATGTCAGAAATGCACTTGTGCCTGCCTGTACCCAGTGATATATACGAAAATGTTCTCCATATCAAATTAAGGTTGCTCTCGCTGTGTGTTCCCCTCCCCCATGAAATTGTGACCAGTCACAAAGCTGTGTGTTCAAGATCTAGTCCAAAAAAGGATGCTTTTCCCCGTTCTTGGCAGGAATCCCTTTTAACACTAAACCTTACTAGCTCAATAAATAAAGCCTCCTTTTGCTGTCCCATGTCCAAAACGTCAAGTGCTAGCAGGGGGTGGGGGGCAAAAAGTTCACCCTCCCTCAAGTCCCCACTGACTTACAGGATAATTACTCCCCTGGAGAGCACAGAGGGATTATGAAGAACAGTCCCTGAGAGAGACACTTCTGCTTTCCTTAAGAAAGATGATCTCAGGAAACAAAGGGTGCCTTAGTCCCCCTGAGATGCTCTAACACAAATGCAGCACCTGGGTGGCTTGAAAAAAAAAAACAAATTTATTTTTCACAGTTCAAAGGCTAGAAGCTCAGTTCAGGGCATCGGCTATAGGGTCTTTGTTTCGGTTTGCACCCCCACCCCATCTCCCAACATTGTTGTTAGATGGTATCTCTCTTGCCCCACTCATGCTTGCTTGTCTCTGTTCTGCTGCTTCTATCACTCAGAAGTGACCAGTTTGCCCCCCCACTCCCAATTGGGATTGCTTCCACAATCTTGGTGTCGTTGTAAGAAGCCACGGAGTCCATGTCTACTCCTGGCAAGTGGGGTCCGTTTTCAGGGATGAAGTGTCCAGAGGAGGTTGAGGGCTGTGACCTTTTGGAAGCAGAACACCAGACCCGAAACCTCCAGATAAAGTCATACCACCCGCCTTTCAGCTTCAATGCATGTGCCACGAGGACTCTAACATGTATTTGAGGGGAACACAGTACAAGCCATAATAGGCCTTTCAGTCAAGAGTCCACTAAGTTCCCCACAATTCCTTGTAATAGGGTATAAAGTGGGGCCTGGGTAGAAAGGACCCTCATAAAGGCCACATCAATACTGGGCAGGCGGCACAGCCCACAGAGTGCATTTCAGACAGTGGTAATCCCACTATGCACAACAGCATAGTCCAGACCACGCCGTGCTGAAGCCAGGCCAGCCAAAGAGGTTACAGACAAAAGGCACAGGGCCAGGGGAGCTGGGGGCTCTCCATCTCACATTTCCTGGTTATTGTCAATTTGTCCAACAAGCTCCATATTATCTACACTTAAGAGACTTTTAATTTCCTTTCTTAATAATAAAAATCTGTACGAGGTGGTTATAAAATGTATATTTATTTTCCTCTGGGACTGGAGCAGAGGGCAGTGCGAATAGACTGTGGGTTGGAGAGGAGAAAAGGATGAGAGGAACTTCTGGTTTTCTTTTGCTTAAATGTCTTCAGCCCCCTGGGTCCCATCCTCCAAAGCTCTGGCTGATCTCAGGAACAAAGCTGTCAGGCGAGGAGTACTTGCTCACCTTCGCACCCCAGGCCACTTAAACATTAGCTCGGACTGACTCCAGTCCAAACAGTGGGAAATAATCAGTCCCTGAGAGAAATAGCGTGGGAGGGAGCAGGCTGAGCAGGGGAGTCTGCTGGGCAAACTAGCACTTGGTGAGAGTAGGATTGGCAAATGACAGGGTGGTTTTTGTTAAGCAGTATTTTATCAGAGGCTTGAGGGCTTGCAACCCCAGTCTTGGGGAAACATCTAGGTCAGCTAGCATACCACAGTCCATGAAAACACTGGCCCACATCCTACTTTGGTGAGTAGCCACCGGAATCTTGAAGCTTGTGAACAGCCATCTAAATGCCACTATCAGTCTCTTGTTATCCAGAGCAAAGAAGAGTGAAGAAAACAATTGGTCCAAGCACTGATGGGCCATTACTTTCAGTAGCCTGAGACCAGAAGATCTAGATGGTGCCCATCTCCCACTACCTACCACTCTCATCAGAACCACAATATGAGGGAGAGCTTAGAATAGGAGGAAAACACAGAACTGAAACTGAAAAACATTTTTAAAAAAGACAAAACTACTGATGTGATAGAGCTTGGTGGAACCCCCCAAATGGTGGTCCCTAGGCATCCTTCAACCCTGAAAATGAAGTCACTCCTGAAGATCACCTTCCAGTCAAGCAATCATAAAAAGAGGGAGAGGGCGGGAACTCACTGCCATTGAGTCGATTAAGACTAATGGCAACACTGTAGGTCAGGATCGCGCGGCCCCTACGAGCTTCTGAAGCTATAATAACTCTTTAGAGGAGTAGAAAGCCTCATCTTTCTTGTTTGGAGCTGCTAACAGTTTCCAACTGTTGATCCTGCAGTTAGCAGCCCAACGTGCAGTCACAACACCACAAAGGCTCCTTAGCCAACCAATAGATGGTTCCTAAAAGTGAAAAATAGCACCCCTTAGAATGATTGACTCCATGAGGCCAACAGGCAGCAATGCTGTCCAAGACGTAGTGCAGAGGCAGAACGAGGAGGAAGGATGCACAAAGGGCAACAGAGAAGCCAGGGGGAGACATGGGAAGAGTGCTGTGACTTTAAAGGGCTTACAACTAATGTGTATAAATTATTGTATTCTACAATACAATGCCTTTTTAAAAAATTTTTCTTGATGCTGAACCCTGGTGGCGTAGTGGTTGTGTGTGGGACTGTGGCCCACAGGGCAGATGGTTCAAATCCAGTAGCAGCTCTCCAGGAGCAAGCCTGGGCTTCCTACTCCCCCCAGGGCAGAGATGCCATACACACACACACACAAAAAAAAAATTTCTTGAAACACAATGGCAGTAATTGAGAGACAAGTTGTAGCTGTGCAACATGCAAAGATCAAAAGATTTACAATTTAGCACTTTTCCAAAAGCCTATTTGCTGATCCTGTCTATTCATAACTACTTGGTGGCTTTGAGGAAAGCCTTTCATTTCTGAAGTAAGATTTGTAAAGATTATAGCGGAAAAAAAACCCATGGAGCAGCTCTCTTAAGATAACATTCGGTTTTGTTTTATTATATCCACAAGGCCACTGAGTAATGCAAATAAGGTTCTCTCAGCAACTCACCAAAAGGTTGGTGGTTCCAACTAGCTCCCAGTACCCCAGCAACATCTTGAAGAAAGCCTGGTGATCCGTTTCTGAAAGTCACAGCTTTGAAAACTCCTCGGTAGCACGGTTCTCCTGGGCACCACACAGGGCTGCCAGGAGTTGGAATGGACGCCCTGGCAGCTGGGTCCAGAGGAGGGCGGGCAGACTCCCAAGGACAGTCCAAGGGCACATACAAGAGGCAAAGCAGCAGGAACTGGAGATATGGGCGAACCTTCAGAACCTTCGCTGCAGGTTAGATCAACTGAGCTGGGCCAAATCAACAGGCAGGAGCAACATAGCCAAAAGCAACATAAAAGAGGCCTGAGATAGGGGCGTCCTTGGAGTCAGCACAAAGGAAGAAGTCTGCCAAGCCCTGAAGATTCAGAAGAGCAGAGGAGCTCTAGTCCTCAGAATCGAAGAGAACAAGAATATCAATGTATTCATTGATCTTCATTCAGTTCTCAATGCATTCATTGATATTCATTCAGTTCTCACTATAATTTTTGCCTATAGTGACTCCAACAACCTGATGAGTCAGGTAGTAGTAGCATTACTCCCTTTTTACAGATAAGCAAACAGAAGATAAAAGTCTTGTGGAAGATTACACAGCAAACCAGTGGTGATTCTAGCGCGGTGAAACTGATCTGGGCTGAAAGAAGGCGGTAGAGGAGGGAGGGCCACCAGGGTGGGATTTTTCTCTGAATGTTGGAGGAAATTGGTAAGGAAGGTCGTTGAGGCATTCCTGGTGACAGAGAGAAACTCGAGAGAGGACAGAGATCAAAGCGTGAGTAGGGTGGAGCTACACCAAGATGGTGGCAGTGAGGACGGGAGGAGAAGGGGCAAGCGTCAGGCCAGGGCAAAGACCAGGCAAGATGCACAGACTGCCTACCAAGAAATATGTCTGGGCCACAGCCCTGATGGTATAGTGGGTTCTGCATTGGGCTGCCAACCACAAGGTCGAAACAAACACTCACTCACTGGGAGAAAAATGAGGAAACCCACAGAGCAGTTCTACTCTGTCCTATACGAGCTCAATGACTCAGTGGCTAAATTGAGCTTAACCGGCCATGCCTACACACACCTCTCTGTAGCAATGGCTTGAATTCCTTACGCACCTCTCCCCGCCTCAGAAGATCTCTCAGTGCCTTTTATTGATTCCTCTACCAGGAGTTTCAAGCATGATTCCTGATACACACCAGATGTTCAATCGTTTTCTGACCAAGTGCCCTTGCACACCTGCAGAGAGCCCCTGGAAGGAGAGGCACCTCGAAGGGAGTGAGCTGTTGGGGAGTGCTGGTTGGGGTGCACTGAAGCTTGAAGTTCCAGGATATGTGAGTGGAGACGTCCTGTCAGCAGGTGGAAATGCTGTCTGGCACAGGAAAGGGTCATGGCCAAAGAGGTCGACTTCCATGTCACCTTCGAAGAAGCGCTAATGAAACTATGAGAATAGACGAGCTCACAGAGAGAGGGACGGAGCTCAAAGCAGCTCATTGTGAGAGAGTGAGAGGAAGGAGGGGACTCCTGATGGAGCAGCCACACAGGTAAGAGGAGCAGAGCAAGGTCAGGTTCTGGGGCGCCCCTTTCTTTAAGAGCTGACAGACACACTTATCAGCGGCCCAGGAACTCCCACCGCCAGCAGGGCCCCAGACTGCCCACTTTCTGCAGAAAATGATTCCTTAAGGAACAGCAAAAATGTCAAGACAAGGATAAACTTAGATGATCCGGGTATAATTTGGACATAATTCCAGCAGGGGCAAGCAAGGAATTAGTTAAAGACAAAGTTAAAGTCTGTAGTTAAAGACTCCGGTTCCAGTTAAAACAGATCTCATATTCCAAGAAGAGCACTATCAATGGGCCATGTCCAAAGGTGAATGAAGGCTCTACAAGTAGCCTTGGGCCAGGGTCCAAGGAAGGTGAGTGGCCACTGGATTGTGAAGGCACTGCAGCAAGAGAAAGGACAATGGCCTGCACGCCTATTTCATAATATGAATGGGATTTCCTGCTCTGGTCTCCCATGCATCTCTTAGTGCTTATTTTCTGATTGATCCACATGGCAACAACAAACTGCAAGCAAACTAAGACGCCAGTTGTCACCTTCTTGTGCAGTTTGCGTGCTGCTATGATTCTGGAAGCGATGCTGAAGGAGGGTATCTTGATTGCCAGGTTGTAGATCATCTGATCTAAAAGGGGCGAAAAAATAAGGTCTAGTGATCTGCTCCGCAGAAGTCACCAGTGAAAGGATCACAACAAAACATTGTCCCCTACAGTGCTGGAAGATGAATCCCCTGGGTTGAAGGACACTCAAGAGTCTCGGCAGTCACAATGGACTCCAGGATACTGACCACACAGAGAGGAGGCCGGACAGGGAAAGTCTCCATTTTGTTGTATGACAGTAGCTGACAAGAACTTAATGGAGAATGAAGAAATAGATCACAGAGACTTGCTTCCAAAGAGCCCCTGGGTGGATTTGAACTGACAACCTACACACACAAACACAGCAACTTCAATAAGCTAGGAGGCTAGAGAGGTGGACCGGAGTGGCAGCGCTAACCCGTCGGATGGGAAGACAGACACCTTCATCAGATGTACAGAAGAATTCAGGGAGGTGGGATCCTAGAGATAATGATGGAAGAAGTGCCTTTACGTCAGGTCTTGGAGGGTACAGATATCTCTGACAGACGGGTGGGGACAAAGGCCTCCAGTTGGCGGCTGTTAAGGAGGAAGAGCAGTGTAGTGGCTGAGAAGAAGGCATGGGTGATAGGTGGGAGTAGAGGCGAACTGATCCCTGCCTGAAGAAGGTCTGAAGTGTTAGAGAAGGTGATAAGTAGGATAGAAGGTGAACACCTGAAATGAAAATGCTTCAAGCCAAGAAGCGGTGCCTGTGCCTCCTGCAGAAGCTTCATGGAACAGAAACAAAATGATGAAGCAGAATCCAGACTACAGCCCTGTGATTGACGGGTGCTGAATTTCATGTGTGTTGTTTGGCCTTGGCAAGCTCTGAGTTCATCCTCTATAAAATTGGGATAAATATAGCCAATTTCAAAGGGTAAGAAAAAGACCACATGAGATAATGCATTTAAAGTGCTTAGCATGGTGCTTCTCACATACTGAAGACTCATTCAATGCTTTTTGAATTGTTGGAATTACTCTTTATTATTAGAAAGATTAAGGAGATGCTGTTTCTCTTGAAATTGACCCCTCAGGCTGAACTGAAGCCTGAAATACCTCACTAAGAGAATTTATCATAATTACCCCTTTGAGATCCAAAAAAAGAGTAATTGTAATCTTCTGGGTTCTTCTTTCTGCCTCTGCCTTTAATTTAAATGAAACTAGTAGATCCCACTGAAAGTCGCTGCTTTGATTAGTCACTTTTTTGAAGGCATACTAACAAGTCTAAGACAAGTATATTGCATAAAGTAAGTACTTGTCTGCAACCTCTCATTGAATGCAAAGATATGATTAAATATGTTTTTTTTTAGGATAAACCTGTGCAAATATGACTTACCCTGGGAACACTACATGCTGGGCGAAACCAGTGATAGGTGTGGAAACCAAACCTGATTGAGTCTTTAAATTCAAGGACACTAGTCTGAGTATCATGAGAATCTATAACAGAGAGGGATCAGGAAAGCCTGGGGAGGAATGGCCCTCAGTGAGGAGGGAAGGAGGGAAGAGTATACAGGAATAAGCTGTGTAGGCAAGAGGCAGTACATGTAGCCAGCAGAATGGGGGGGCGGGGGGTGCATGCCGGAGAATTGCTGGATAGTGATGGCAGCATAGTGGCTATGAGTGGGCTGCAGCCACAAAGTCAGCAGTTCAAATCTACTAACCACTCATGGGAGAATGATGAGGCTCTCTGCTCCTGGCAACCTCAGAATCCAGCCTCAGAAATTCCATATGGGGCCACTAGAAGTCTGAAAAGACTGGACCTCAGTTATTCCTGGATGCTACAAATGTATAAGTGATTGCCTACCAGCGGAAAGATTGGGGGCCCAAAATCACACAGGCAAGCTTTGGGGAAAAGGCCTGGTGATGTCTTTCTGCAAGATCCCAACCATTAAAACTCTGCCCAGCAATTCCACTCTGAAACACAAGGGGATATCATAGACGGGAAGTGGCATAGCTGGTTTATTGGGCTGCTTTTTAATCTCCCCTGAAAAAAAAGAACCATCACTATCTTACTCACTTCACCAGACCTGCAAGGCTTGACACCCAACAAGAGATCCTCAAACTTGGATGTCTTTCATTGCCCTCTAGTGGCCTGTCAAGTCTTTCGTGTTCATCCCTCCAATTCTTAGGCAGCCTTAATAAAAGGGCAAAATCGAGTCAAAGCCTGGGAATTCCCATCCTCTGGCCTAGGCAACTGAATGTGGAAATGCAAATAAGAATGTCCAAGCACGAGGAGGCAAAGGACAATTTGTAGAGGTCTAGATACAGATACATACATATGTAAATATATTTTTATATAATGAGAGAGAAATAGATCTATGTAGTTATAGCTATATGTTAAAAATTAAGGTAGCAGATGGACATGGGGCCTCTAACCAAGTGCTCCCTCAACACAAGAAGATTTTGTTCTCATAACCTGGCATTCTGTGATGCTCACTTTCCTGACATGATCACTGAAGACAAAATGGATGCATAAGCAAATATGATGAAGAAAGCTGATGGTTCCCGTCTACCAAAAGATATAGCATCTGGGGTCCTAAAGACTTGTAGCTAAACAAGCAGCTGTCTAGCTGAAAAGCAAAAAAGCCCACATAGAAGAAGCACACTAACCTGTGTGATTATGAAGTGTCTATGGGATTAGGTATCAGGCATCAAAGAACCAGAACAAAAGCATACCAATGTGAATGTAGGGAGAAGAGGGGGAGACAAGGAGTGGAGACCCAAAGACCATCCATAGACAATTGGCCATCCCCTCACAGAAAGGTCACAGGGAAGAGATGAACCAGTCAGGATGCAGTATAGCACTGATGAAACACACAACTTTCCTCTAGCTCTTGAATGCTTCCTTCCCTCTTCTCCCCTCTATCATGACTTCAATTCTACCTTACAAATCAGATTAGACCAGCACATGCACACTGCTACAGATTCCAAACACTGGGAATCCAGGATAGATAAATCCCACAGGGACAACAATGAGAATAGAGATACTAGGAGGATAAGGGGAAGGTGGGAGGAGAAAGGGAGAATCAATTACAAGGATCAACATCCCCTCCCAGGGTAACAAATGGAAAAGTAGGTAATGGGCGACAGAGGATGATGTAATATATGAAAATAATGATCTATAACTTACCAAGGGTTGATTAGGGAGGGAGGGAGGGTGGGGAAATAAGTGAGGAGCTGATTCCAAAGGCTCAGTAGAAAGAAAATGCTTTGAAAATGATGATGGCAACATATCTACAAATGTACTTGACACAATGAATGAATGTATAGATTGTGAAAAGAGACGTAAGAGCCCCCAGTAAAAGCATTTAATGAAAAATAAAAAGAATGTCCAAACATTTGATTTTGTGGTTACTTTCCTCTCCAATGTGAATTGCACTGGTAAAAAGAATCACTAGTGCCCAGCCCTGTACAAAGTGCTCATCATTTTCTTCAATCTTCATACAAAATCTTATGGGTAGGGACTCTTACGGTCCCATTTGAGATGACCAAATAGAAGTTGCCTGAACTCATTCTTTGAGCCTATAGATACCACGTCCACATTTTCTGGTGACAGTAGAGGGTGCTACTAGGTTGGTCAGACAGGGCTTCAGGTGGGAAACCTTTGGTACTGCTATGATTTACCCAAAAAGAAGGCAGCAGGCAGGCGGGCACAGAGAGCCATGACTTCTGAACCTTCCTGCACAAACCACTCCTTCACAGCTTGCCTGTAAACTTGCCCTGGAGGCCAGCATGACCCAGAAGGGACTGGGACAAGGAGCTACAGATCAAATGGAGCATCTTATCAGCCCACATGAGGTTAGGGCATAACCTTTAAAATGTTAATGGCACTTAAACTATTGATAAGGTAGTTGAATTTGAAGAAGAGAACTTAAAAATGTGTTCTGTCCACACAGGAGCAAAGATTACCCAGGACAGTGATGACAAAATAACTAGTGCCCAGCCCTGTACAAAGTGCTCATCATTTTCTTCAATCTTCATACAAAATCTTTTGTATGAAGAATAACCACTCTATTCTATTCTATGAGTCCCCACAAATAGTTAACACTTGCAGCTGCTAACCTAAATGTTGAAGGTTCATGTCCACCAGAGGTCTCTTGGAAGACAGACTGGTGATCTACTTTTGATAAATCACACACAGGGTCACCAAGAGACAAGGTCAGCTCAACTGCAACTGGTGTGGGGTTGGTTTGTTTTTCAGTATCATGCTCACCTGAGTTCTCCCCCTCATTGCCCTTCAGCTGTCAACAACTGATGGGAAATACATGGTCCCCAAGTTTGAGACTCTGTGGACTGGGGTTACCCATCTAATCCCTGTGCTCGTGCTGAGTCATGGCATTGACTCGCCCCCTGTGGGTTTCCGAGGCTAAACCAGGAATAAAAGGCCCAGTTTGTCTCCCACATCAAACTGCTGACCATGCCAGCCACAGCCCAACGCTTTCCCAATACACATGTGGGGAAATTGTGATGGAGAGGTTCATTTCCAACGTGGCAATTGGCATGAGAGTCTTCAGCAAAAACTGCTTCCAAAGTTTCCTAGGATTAAAGATGTAAAGACAGCATTTCAGTAAATGAATGAGGCATGTTACAGGGATCAACTCAAAGCTGTTCCCTGTGAGATAGGGGCTGAAAATGTCCCAAAGGCCCAATTTTCCCAACCTGCTGAACCGCTCTCTCATCTCAAGCATCAGCTGTTCCTCCCCAATTCACGCTCCCTCCCACCTTCACAATGCACATTCTCTCTCCAAGCTCACAGTTTGGGATTGAGATCAGGCTGGAAGTAAAAGGAGCAACTCAAGATGCAGTTCCTCAACTCAGGACAGCTTCCCCTGACCTCCTGACCCCAGGTCCTTCTGGGAGCCACCCTGGACAAGTATGACAAGCTTTAGCTGCATCGGTCAGCATGCATGCCCCATTGCGTCTCCCGGTTCCTGCTGTCTGCCCCAACCATTGTGCTGGCTGTGCTGCTGCCTGTCAGTCTTCTGTCTTACAGCCCCCCCCAGCCCCATTCTTTCTCCATTGTCTTCCTTTAAGCTTAATGGGGCAAAACTGACCACTCTCCTCATTAGGGTACCAGACTCCATATTTGCATGGTCTCACCCCACATAAAGGTGGCATACACCTCGCTCACATTATTGGTAAACTCTCCAATCCCCTTGGCGAGTCACGAACAACTCATTTGCAAAGTCCTAACCAGTCTTTGTGTGGCAGTTACGAGGCTAGAAGAACCACATTAAGGCACTCACTGCATTATACTTAGGTGGCATCCATATCTACAAAATAGACTATTTTTCTTAAGAGGAGCAGATATTTTCAGGTTTCAACTTGACTATTGAACATATTCTAACCCTCTCCTGAAATACATTTGGTGTTTGCCTTGCTTCTGCTGGTCAGACTTTTCTATTTACGTTCCACCTGCCAGCACCGCACTTAAAATCCCTGGAATTACAGTAAACCATGTCAACTTGGAGGGAAATGTACATATGTTTTCAATATAGCATCAATCCATGCTGTATTTAAGCAGCATTTAGCAACAATAACAACAAAAATTGGAACCTTGTATTCTTAAATGATGGAAACTTAGCAACTTAGTGCCACTAATCCCCACACACCAACAATCCATAAACTGACCTTCAGAGCAGAGCACAGGGGGACGGGGAGGAGCAAGGGTTGAGGTGGTTCAAATCAGTTCTGCCAAGGCCAATAGGGTGAATTAAGAACAGACCCGAATGCTTTCATTTAAAGTAAAGTGAAATAATAACCAAAATGGGAGAAATTACGGTTGAAGCCTTGAAGGAGAAGACTCCGACCAAGCATAGTGCACGTTCATTAAGGAGCTGGATGAAGGCGATTGGATTATGGCCAGGACGGTGGTGTGAAGCACACATTTAAAGTGATGAATCAGGGCACCTTGAGCAGGCCACCACAGTTTCCAACTCTGCCTGGCAAGAGACTTAATTGCACCCCACCCTGACCTTGTTTTCTAAGGGAAAGATTGAATTTCCAGCAGGCTGTCAACCCCATTTCCTGTTTCCATTCGCATTCCAGTTCATACACTCCAATTCAAGTATGTTCCAGTTTCACCTTGTCAGTGATGACTCACTGGGAAGAACCAGTTTGAAGACCACATTTGCAGGTCAAGAAGAGGACTGAAAAGGTCAATGTGGACATGTCTTCCAAAAGAGACTTTCCAACAAGGGTAGACATGTAGTCTCTGTGCTATGAGAGTCCCTCTCAAATGCACTTCTTAGAGAATTAGGCTCTTTCTTCCTACCCCACCCCCACATTGGACATACCAGTAAGGGGGGGAGATGATCCAACAGAGTGAAAAGCTCTTCAGTTGACACTGGCTTGGTGGTTCTTTCAAAGGCAGTCATGAAAATACCCTTAGATAATCTTCAGTATTTCCAGATGCCTTAAAGGAAATGTACATAAATGAATTTGCCTTTGCTTATGGCTAGAAGTCTATTCACTCTGTGAGTGAAGATGGATTATCACAGACTAAGGAGGAGAGAGGGGATGACTGACATCTTTGGGTGAATAACTAAAGAGACAACTAATGAATTGCTACCAAGAGGGTGAAATTTGCTTCTGAAGGACATCTCTCCCACTGTGAGGGGAAACTGAGTGATCGAGCTCTTCTTGAGGCTGGGTCTGGGGCCAGCCCTCCAAGATGGAGTAAATGGAGATTCCCCACCCCTTTCAGAGTAATCCCTGTTCCAATGATGTTGTTTACCTCAAGAACATTTTATGCTCCTGAAACTTCACTCAAAGGCTGTGCATAACATGGCTTGATGTTTTGCAATCTGGATGCTGGAACCAGTGAAGTAGACTTGGAAATAAAAGATATTTAATGAAATTGGCTTTTGTTTTGACAGATGTTTTATACAGTGCTTCGTCTGTTAAGAACAAGATGTTCCAATAAATATTGGATAAGTGGGAGAGAAAATTTACTATGAGGCCATAAATCAGTTGGCAAGAGGTCATAAACTGCAAGATTGGTGCTCAAAGCATTTATTAGATTATCAGAATCTAAGATTGATCTGTAGCTTTATCTACCTTCCCCTATCTGTCATTTTTATGGGACATGAAAAAGAGTTATAAAGGACAAATTGCATCTTAAAAAAATTAAAATACAGGTTTCAGACAAAGAAGTGTACCAAGATGTGGGACTAGATTAAAATAAGTGATAAATCAAGAAAGACATCAGGGCTAGAAACATGTTGGTTGCTCAGTGGGAAATATGCCCATTTAGTAGGAAATGAAACACAAAGAGAAATTATGAGTCTTTTTTTAAAAAACATAGAGGGATCTTAGAGATTGTCTCCTGCAACTCTCCACCATCTTACAAAAGAAAAAAAGCTAAGGCCACAAGGTTAAGTGACACAGCCGGTTAAGGACCTCCAAGAACTTATTGCTGCTAAAGAGAATATAGAAGGGCTTTGTGAATTTTTCTGTCTTTATTTGGGAAAGAATGCATTTCTATTCTCTAGATCTTATGGCAAATCCAATACTCCTTCTCAGTTGTAAGCCACTCCATGAAATAGTGTCCATTAGCGTCAATACTGCTTAAAAGACTGATGCTGGAAAGATCAGCTCTCTGAGCTAGCACAAGCATTTTGGCAGGCACTAGACAGCGCTTGTTCCAGTCAAGATCTCGCTCACCTAAAATTGAAAATGCTAAGCTGAGTTAGATCCCAAATTCGGCAGCTCTCACATCAATGATCATTTCCGGGTCTTCTTCCACCAGCTTCTGGAAGTCAATCACAGTTTCTTCCATTGGTGAGGTTGACAATCATCCCTCTCTGGGCTCATTTTTGAGGTCTTCCCAACTTTCCTTAAAACCCTTACTTCCGCCTGAGTCCCAGTGGCATAGTGGTTGTGTGCAGGACTGCGGCCCACTGGGTTGGCAGTTCAAATCCAGCAGCAGCTCTCCAGGAGCAAAGCTGGGCCTCCTACTCCCACCAGAGGGCAGTGATGCCAAAAAAACAAAGACAAACAAAGAGTGCCCTTATTTCTTCTAATAACTGTTGCTTTCTATGAGGCAACATTCCTTCAAACTTATGGCAAAGCTCCCATAATATGGGACGATGTCTACTTGAAGCTGGTTACAAATTTGATGCTAATTCTGACCTCAAATGTTTGTCCTCATGGGACAAAAATTACCTGTTTTCTTTTTTGTCTAAAAGTGCCCTCTTTAAAAGGCACCATAATGCATTTTTTATTGAGTGTATTTATCTGCAGCCACCCACTGATTGCAGAGACATGTTTGAGCATACTTTGTTTGAAATAAGCCTATTCATGTATGAACTGAAACCCGAATAGCAATACTTTTTTTACTTACCCTCATATGATTGTACCTTGTTGTCAAATCCAGTTGATTTGACTCGAAGTAACACTTTCAGACATTGACAGTACTCCCATCTTTGCCTTTGCGGACACATGACCATCTTCTTGCTGGGGTGTGTGTGTGTGTGTGTGTGTTTCATATTGAATTAGGACCTAGCCGCTCACATCAAACTAACTGAGGAGATCTTTAAAGATCTTGTTACTAAAAAACACATTCACAGTTTATGGGAGGTGGTAGAACTTCAACATAGCTTTTGAGGACGCAAAATTCGATCCTTAACAGGGACACAGAGAAAAAGAAAGAGGGGGTGTCATAAACATGCGGTAGGAAAGATGAAGGCACTATTTATAATGGTAGACAGAGGCAAAGTGGGTGCCCTGCTCCTACCCAGACAGCAGATTTCACTCAAGGAGGGGCAGCAATGTGACTCCAGTCTCAGGGACACGGGAAACAAAGGCAAGTTGCTCTACATGGAAAGTTGAATTTCAAATCACCCATAAATAACTTTTTAAATTCCATATTTTTCAGACCATAAGATGCATCTGACCATGAGACACACCCAGTTGTTAGAGCAGGAAAACAAGAAAAAATATTCTGAACCAAAGAGTACCAGTATACTAAAATGTCCTAGAGTGCCTCACCTTTGGAACATAAAATGAACCTTCCTTTCCCCCACTTTGGGGGGGTGAGGGGAAGTGCATCTTATGTTCCAAAAAATACAGAACATACACCCAATATTCCATGGGCCAATTTTAAGAAGATACAAAAAAAAACCCAGAATTGTGCTGGACAGAGTGGTGCTTTCTTAACATGCATCTTTCCTGCGAGGTGAGCACGCAGCGACTCGCTCTGACTTAGTACGCCGAGTGGCATCACCTGAGAAGATTGACTCTGGTCACAGTGAATTTTTTTTGTAAAAGCAGTTCTTTTTGAACCTCGTTTTTTGTGTGTGATGGCAAATTTAAGAGAACATAGTGGGGCTGTGAAGTTTGCTTCCTGCTTGGGAAAAAGGCCACAGAAATAGCCGTGATGTTGAACACCACTTACAAGGAAAGCGCTATGGGAAAAACTCAGTGTACCAGTGGGTATCTCATTTCCAAAAAGGTGAAATTTCATTGATGACAAACTTCATTCTGGAAGGTCTGCCAATGTCCCAAACAAATGAAAATATTGACACTTCATGCATTTGGAGTTCATTCCACTGGGTCAGACCATTTGTTAATCAAGCTTTTTTTTTTAGAGGTTCTGAAAACATTGCACTAAAAGCCTGAATTTTGCCATGATGACATTGCACCTGCTCTCACAGCCTTCTCAGTGCACCAACTTGGGGACGGGGGAGCCAGCATGTTTCTCTTGCCTCATGCACTTGACCTTACTCCAAGTGACTTCTTTTGGTTTCCATGAATGGAGAGAGACATGAAAGGACAGTGATTTGACAACATAGAATTGGTAAAGAAAAAGATGAGGGAGATGCTGTCAGCCATCCAAACAGATGACTTTGCAAAATATTTCCACAAACGGAATCTCAGATTTGACAGGTGTATTAAGTGTAATGGAGAGTACTTTGCAGGTGATAAGACTGTTTAGTAAAAATAAATACATACATACATAACTTTGAAAAAATCAGGTTGGGAGAGGGGAACCCCCTCGTATGCTTGAAAGCTATTCAGTTCTTGTTTGGAACTAAGATTGACCTGAGTGGCTCAGTCTGGCAACTCTATGTGATTAGAGCTGGGGGGGATCTGAACAGAGGTGAGAGAGTTGGAGCGCCCTTGAGGGAGGAGTGGAGGAGCTTTTCTGAGCGATTCAGACTACCACATTCTGCAGATTTAAATGTAATTGGTCATGGTAAGGTTGTGGGAATTTGCTTTCTTAAAGCCCCTTGACTGGTTCTAATGCCACACCTAGCTGAGTGCACAACTAAGTCCAGTTTAAAGGGTCCTTGTGGCACAACAGTGACACTCACCTGCTCACCGAAGTGGGCAGGTCGAACCCAGCCTGCAGCTCCATGAGAGTAACCCCTGGTATTAAGAGCTTAGATTCTGAGCACCTGATTCACAGAAAACCATGGATGACAGTGAAAGCACAACCTCATTTGTGGGGTCCCTGCACGGATGAGCCTCTGTGAATCCACTCTGCCCCTTGCCCAGGGATGTGAAGAGCTTTGATGTCCGATGAAGAGCATTGGAAAGTGGACTAGTGCAGCTGTGATTGGGTTAACATTGTTCTCCCATTTGTTCTCCCTTTGAACCCATTTTAAATTTATTCCAGTTTGTAGTATTTTCTGCTTTCTTTTAGGTCGAGGTTTTTCTCTGTTTCATTTTGTTATTATTGGTGGGTTTTGTTTTTTGCTACATTTTTCTTGATAGGAAATCTAGAATAGGTAAATCTAGAGCGACAGTAATAAGAATAATAGTTTCTTAACGGGAGCCCTGGTGGCATAGTGGCTTTGCACAGGGCTGCAAACTGCAAGGTCAGCAGTTCCAAATCACCAATAGCTCCACTGGAGAGAGACCAGCCTTTCTGTTCCTGTAAAGACTTGCCATCTTGAAAGCTCTCGGAGACAGTTCTTCTCTCCCCTGGAGGGTTGCTCTGAGTGGGCATCCGCTTGATGACAGTGAGGTTGCTTTGTTTTTATTTGTAGGGTTAGGGTAGGGGAGGTTGGCAGGAAATGGGGAGCTATTTAAGAAAGAAGAAAATATTCTAAAATTGATTGCAATGATGATTGCACAACTCCTTTAAACAAGTTGAATTATGTGAATTATATGCCAATAAAACTTTTTACAATCTTTTTAAAAAGATGACATCAAGAAAATCTTATGGGGCAGTTAGTTCTACTCTCTCACATGGTGTCACTATGAGTCAGAACTGAGCCAGCGGAGCCCAACCACAACACACCCAGGTCTCTGGGGCAGAGAGTAAGTCATCCCCGGAGACAGTCAGAGCTGGTTTAAAGTCCCACTCAGTCATTTCCTGGCTGCGTAGCTTTCCCTGTGCCTTCTCCTCTCTTCCTCTCTACCTACCTTCAAGAGTTGAATATAATGAGTTCAAACTCCCAAGATAAAAAGTGTACAAACCCATGTACTCCCCAGATTACTGCCAAATAGTTGATCCCGACATAAAGTGACTCTCCAAGAAAGGACAGAAGTGCCCCCTTGGGGTCCCCAAGGCTATAAATTGTTACAGGATGAGAAAGACTCATTTTTCTCCCATGGAGAGGCTCATGGATTCCAACTGTGGACCTTGTGGTTAGCAGAACAACTCATAATTACTGCACCTCCAGGACTGCTTCCAACTTACTAGAGTGGTGCAGGAGGGAAAACAACAAAGTGCCAGCCAACTGACTCCATGGAACCCCAGAGAGGTTCAGCAGTCGGTGCAGCAGGACCTTGTAAAAGACAGCCTAAGGGGTAGAGTTGAGAAACAGAAGATTTCTGATTATCTGCACAAGGAGATTCCTGCAGCAGTGATGGAGAGACATGGAGGGATATTTAGACTCAAGGACACTGGACACAGTGAAGGCAAGTGAGGCGACTTAGTGAAAAAGAGGGGGCATAGAACAAAAGAACTACAGGCTGATCAGTGAGTGTCCCAACATCCTGCTAAGTTGTCCAAAATGGCAGGAAACACAAAAGCTCTGTCCGCAGAGCGAAAGATGAAGACCGCTAGACACTTGAAAATCTTCCAAAGGAAGACTAAGACTCTAGGTTGGTCTGCCCTTCACTCTAGGCTTCTTCATCCAAGGTCTCCCCTCAAAGTTCTAGCAGCTCCCAAGATGGCTAGGATAGGAGAAGTCAGTAGAGGAACTTCAGCATGAGAGGCCAAAAGCAAACAGAAAGAAAGGGAAGGTGAGTACTTTGAAGAAGAGATAACTCAACAGGAAAGACAACAACACACAACACGAATTAATATGAACAACAGCCTCACAGAAATCACCCAGGAGATGCAACATCTGAGTACTAGAAAGAAGTTCCCACGTGAAATAGGAGTCGAGGTGGAATGAATCTATCAGACACACAGAACCTCAAAATGATCTATCTCCCCTGTTGCCTGTCATCTGGCTGCTGGAAAGACCTGTCCCCTCAAAACTGCGGAGAAAACAACAGAGACAGAGATGAGGCACCGGGAAAGCGAGGTGCCTGCAAAAAGGAGGCAAAGAGCACGCAGTGCATAAAAGGAGTCCCAGGATGGCACTATGCGACAGACCAACAGAGGAATGGAGAGTTCCAGAAGGGGCACTTGTAAGTAACAGAGAGAAGCAGAATGATAGCTCGTTTGCTCTGTTTGGCAAGTGGAGAGTAGTGTATGCTTCTTTCTATTGCTAAGATTGAGTCCCCACCTCCCCCGATCACAGAAAATTAAACAAACCAAGTGATTATTCAGCTCAATGTGGGAAGCATCTAAAGAAGACAATGCAGTCTTAGAAGGCTTTGAAAATGTTGATAAAAGAAATCATGGCTGATGATGGCAACATATGAACAAATGTGCTTGATACAGAGGATGGATGGATGGATGGATGGATGGAGATAAGAGCTATACAAGTCCTCAATAAAATGATCTTGAAAAACCTCATTTCTTATTGCATTATAGATTATGGGAGGTCCTATAGGCCATACTGAAGGACCTGATTTGAAATGAAACATAGTGAACAAGATGAAGTTAATATAAATGCCATAATTTTATATTGCTACAGGAAATTTAAGATAAAACTAATAAATATATTAAAACATGAGTTGCTTAATGTGAAAAGTTGTTCCCCAAAGGTTCACCAATTAACAAGGAATAGCTAGCAAAGAATAATTTAGAAAGAAAGAAAACATGACTTATTCGAGTCACCACAGTATAGAGACAACATTTCATCCAATGTGAGGGCGATAGGAGAGGAAGCAGAAGGGCTGCCTCGGGCTATCGAAGGCAAACCACGCTCTCCAGTACCAGCATAGTGTTCACACTAAGAGTTCAATGATAGCACCCGACGCCATTTTTTAGAAATCTGGAGATGAATAACTGGGAATTAAAATAGTTTTTTTAGGGGTGAGAGGGATTGAGACAAAATGTGTGTGTGTGTGTGCAGGTGCTAGTGAAAACCTTTCTTGTTGTTTTGTTTTTCCATCGTGTTTCATTGACTTTTCCAGTGCACACATCTATTTCCTTTACAATGTAGTTCTTACACAATGTTTTGCATCCAAAGAGATTAGCAGCATCACTTCTCAGCCATTTGGCTAAGTGGATGTTCTCTAATATGATCATACCCTGCATTTTAAAATGAACCAATGGAGACAGGATGATGGATCTAAAGGGGCCTCTCCTCCATTTCTACAGCCTCACCCCCACTCCCACCACCCCACAGACACATCCCTCCCCACATCAAAGCGATCAGAAACACAACTCTTCAGTTGCCTTCCAGTCACACCAATCCGTGATGGCCTGTGGATCTCAGAGTAAAACTGGGCTCTCCAGGCTCTCCAGTTGGGGATGTTGTGGAAGGAAATGGTATGGCCTTCCTCTAGAGGCCATTCCGAATGAACTTGAAACACCCCCCTGTGAGTGGGGAGTGAACTTATTAATCATCCAAGAGGCCCAGAAGCAGAAATGTCAAATAGATAAGCAGGAACCAGCAGCCATGGAATTGATTTGGATTCGTGGGCACCCCAGATGTGTCATACCATTGTGTTCAGTGTGTGTGTGTGTGGGGGGGGGGGGGGTTGTACAAGACTGATGTCTCAGAAGTTGATCACCAGGTCTGTCCCCCAAGCAAAGGAGGGCTTTAATCTCTTGAATCAGAAGTTCCCAGTAACTGCTTTCTTCAGAGCATTTGAAAAACACATCTGTTGTGTCAGACCCAGATTTGTGGTCAGACCCAGTCCACACATGCAGTTTGGTGTGGAGGAGTGGTGAGCAAGTTTGAACACACCTATTGTACAGGGGACACTCTGAGAAGCACAGTCCTAATAGTTGGGCAGCCAGTTTCTACCCAAGATGTCACCCCAGGTCACACTCTCCAGGTCTGAATGGACCATAGATATTGAAGACTATTAGCCACAGACACTAATTTTAATGCCTAAGATTGTGACCTCTCTTGAGGTAATATAGGCAACTCATCACATTTTTTTTTGTTTTGTTTTGTTTGGGGGGGTATCACTGCCCTCTGGTGGTGGGAGTAGGAGGCCCAGCCTTTGCTCCGGTGGAGCTGGAATTGAACCTCCATCCCAGTGGGCCGCAGTCCCACGCACAACCACTACGCCACCGGGGCTCAGCCCTCATCACATTTTTTTTAATTTACAACTTTTAGGGGAAATCTTGTATTAGCATTATAAAACTTACAAAAGCAATCCAAAAGACCATCCTAGTCATATTAGTTAATTTACTTAAATGCTTAATTTACTTTAACTTCCATCAAGTTTTACATAAGGTTAGGCTTTCTTGAAGTATTGTGGACACTGTTTGGATCCCTCCCTGGCTAACCAGAAGCCAAACCAGCCCAAAGAAACCAACTCAGCAGACCAGAGCAATGGTCTGCCTGCTCCCACGGCCACTTCCACCTCCTCTGCTGTGACAGGCCAGCTGAGCCAGGTTACCAACGGGCAGTACTGAGGGCTGTAAAAGGGTCTTTCCTGAAAATAAAATCAGGGGTGAGGGGGGAGGGAGGCACAGTTAGATTCTGATTTAATAGTATCTGGCAAGCCAACCATATTATTTTTGAACACAGAGACATAAATTTGATCTGAATAATAAAACTGAAGTATAACATGGACAAAGGAAATATAAAATTCGCCTAATCTTCAAAAGAAATTCTATACTTGAATAATTAACTATGCTCTATTTATAAAACTGGAATAATTGAAAACAGGATTTCCAGTTGATTCATATAGCCTCTGAAATATTTATTATTGCAAGTCAAAAAGATCTGTCTGGGGTTTGTCACCGGGACTGTCTAAACTCAGTGACCAGATGTTTATTTAAGTTGCTCCCACCGAGTTCTAATGTCAATACCTGGGGTTATCAGAGAGCATCGCTGTGTATCTTCCTTGACGAATATTCTCATTTCTTCTGCATCTTTGATGTTTTCTTTCATTAAAATTCCTGGCCCCTGTCCACAAAAATCTGCTGGGCTTGCATAAAAAATTAGTCTGTAGATTTGACATATGATGATGCCCTGTGTCTGCACAAAGATAATATTTATCAGCAGCTATCACTTAGGCATTACAATCAGCAGCATAAAATCAATTTAGAAGAATTTTTTTAGAGGAATATGGAATCCAGATTTAAGAATGCATTACCCATGGATTCTAACTTCCTGCCTAGTCTTGTTTCCGAATGTTAGGCGACACAAAGTTAGAATAAGCGCAGGGATTTCTTCCCAAGAGTCCATGCGCACTCTCAACCTTGTCCTGACTCCTCTCGTGTTGCCCAGTCTTTTTAACCTAAAAAGTAAGGTGACTTTAAAAGAAAGGGAACCAGGATTTCTCTGAAAACTCACTTAGAGAAGTTTCTGCAGAGAAGACACCTGGGAGAACTTTTAAAAAATAGATTATACGATGTCTTTCCCCTTGGGATGAAAAACGCAAAAAGACAGTCTGTTTTTGAGCCAAGCAGAAAAAGATGCATTTTTCCTTACTCGGCTTTGGTATGAAGCGCCCTCCTTCCCAAGACGCACTGGGGATTTTTACAAAAATTGGGAAAGCACCTAGAATCCAAAGAAAGGGGTGCATGAACTAAAGAAGGTTGCAAGAGCACTTAAAAAGCCCTTATGCTTCAGACCCTGGGGCTCGTGAGCAGTTTGTGCTTCACTGCTAACCAAAAGATTGGTAATTCAGGTCCAGCCTGCTGCGCTGCAGAAGAAAGGCCTGGCAATCCCCAGAGCCATTCTGCTCTGAACTACATCGCCCCAAATAAGAATCAGCATAATGACAACAGGTTTGGTCTTTTTGTGGTGTTCTGTTTCATTTCCTTGGTCTCAGTGTGGTTGTTGGGGGTTGGGTGTGTGTTTGGTGTGTGCGTCTGAAGATCTCTAGGCGAGGCCAGGTTGGGGGGGTGGTAAGAACAGCATGAGGTTGTTGTCGGTCAGCTTCAGTTCAGAGCGATCTAATGATCGAGGGAATAAAGCGCCATCTAGTCCTGTGCCATTCGCAGGCTCAATCTCTCTGTTTGAGCCCGGTTGCAGTCACATTGCCAATCCTCTCTTCTCCCCCGGCCTCTATTTGATCACCTTCTCCTTCCTGATCACAACAGGAGACAAGTTTCCACCGTCATCGATTCTAAAGAAAATCACTCTGATTGTACTTCTTGAAGCAGATTTGCTTTTGTTCTTCTGGCAGCCCCATGGGATTTTTCAATACTTTTTGTCAACACTGCAATTCAAAGACATCAATTCTTCAGCCTCCCTTATTCCTCCTGCCCATGAAGGTGAGGTGATTAAAAGTACCTTGATCACAAAGTAGGCCCCATATCTATTCTCTAATATCCACTATGCTTCAAATGGTTTAGGTAGCCAAGTTGCAAGTCAAAAGGTTACAGTCCACAAAGGAGGAGCTTGGAAGGAAGGGCTGGCCCCCCCACTTCTGAAAATCTACCCATTGACTCACTGAGACACACCTGGGGTTCCCATTACTGGGAGTCCCCTTTACAATAGCTGTACTGTGCTTTTGTGTCAGTATATCCATGAAGAACCTGGGATGGTCTTTGAATGTCCATGCCAGGGGAACAACACGATGGGCAATGACATAAACAGACAGTAGTGGTACTGAGCAGTGCCCTATGGACGAAGAGGCGACATCACTCTGAGAGCTGAGGACAGATTCATTCAAGGGTGATCGATAGGATGGTCTCCTCCTCTGTTGCTAATTGACCAGATCACAAGGTTCATGGACTCCTAACACAGTCCAAGAAGGAACTTCCAAGCACAAAACAGGCCCTCCATAAATAGTTATTAGCTCTGGAATTAACATCCAGTTCATTTCTATATTCTCTTCATTGGTGTTACACAAAATTGGATCAATAGGCAAAAAAGTTTGGGAAATGCTGGGTTAAATAAAATTAAACAGCCTTCTTTTCTTTTCTTTTCTTTTTTTTTTTTAACACTTCGGCCCCTCTCAACTTTTAATATGCTAAAGTGACTTTTCATTCCCATGGCATGGTGAGGGGAAAGATGAGGCTGGATTTTTGCATTCATTGGACCAGTGAATGCCATTTTTCTCAGCAATCTCATGTGAGGACAGATGTTGGGAGATGTTGGCTAGTTGCTGCCCCATTAGGAGTTAGTGACTGCAGACTCTGAAGCCCAAGCAGCTAAGTGACTTGACTAAGCATTTCATGTGTCACTAACACCACTGCCACAGAGCAAATTCTGACTCACCTGTGTCAACTTTCTGAGGCCAGAGAGCTTTACAGAAGCAGACAACTTCTAGAATTCCTCCTGAACCCTTCTGATGCTCTCCAGAGCCAACCCATGCAAACGCACTGCCGCTGAGTCCTGACTTCTGGTGATGCTACAGGACAGGGTAGAACTGCCCTTGTGATCACTAATGTATCTGTTTCTACTTCAAATAAAGCCCAGATTGAATACTCAATGGGGAGCCTTTTAAACTCAACAAGTATAAACCCAACACTGGAGAGTCAACGTTCCCTGGTCATGTGCTGTGATAGTTCAAGCACAATGATGTCAGGGGTCTCTTTTGAGTAGGAGACCTCTTCTTGGGTGGGAGTCAAGGGTGGAGTTAATGCTTTCAGCAGAAAGAATGAGGAATACCCATGCTTCCATAGCACCCCTTGATTACATGTGATTAGTTGTATTCTTCACTAGGCTACCAAATCCAAGCCTTCAAGATATGGAACTCAGAGCCTCTCCATGTGTCTGGTACACACAGTGCTCAGGAGCATCGGTTGAGTGTAAGACAGAATGAGTGACCAACTCAACAACCAGGGACCCCAAAAAGCATGTCTGTGGTGGAAGGAAAGAAGGTCTGAGCATCCCTTCACTCAGCAGCAGCAGGAGCTGTGAAGAGACAACTGAGTCAGCTTCCAAAGGAGCTGCGTTACCTCAGCGCTTTCATAAGAAGAGTGTTGGTGGTAGTCAGTAGATAAAAGTGACTGGGCTTTTTCTTGTGTTTTCACACACACATAAACACACACACACACACACACACACAAGTTGGGGGAAGAGGTCCACATAGCAGGACCTGTCATGACTATGTTATCTTGTCAGGAAGTGAACTTAACTGAACAATCTGAAAATGGTTAAAGGTTCTCTGGGGAGGGCGCATGTCTACCTGTGTTGGGTGGAGCCCCTAGTGGTAGAAGCTCATAGTATTGTTCTTTTTTTTTTTTTTTTTAAATTTTATTGGGGGCTCTTACAGCTACTACAACATTCAGTACATCATTTGTATCAAGCACATTTGCACACATGTTTCCACATACATTTCCCAATATTTTCCACTTGAGCCCTTGATACAAGCTCCTCTTTAAAAAAAAACTCCCCTTTCCCCTCCCCACCTTTTTAAAAAAATTATATTATTATTAATGAGGGGGAGTACAGATTGGGGACCCAAAACCCATCAATAGGTGAGGTGACATCCTTTTACAGAGGAGTTACAAGGAGGAGATGAGTCAGTTAAGATACAGGGTAGGAGCTATGAAATATGCAACCTTCCTCTAGTTCCCATGCTGCCTCCCACCCACTATCATGACCCCAATTCTACCACATAAATCCAGCTAGACCAGGAGATGTACAGTGAAGTTGGAAACATGGGAAACTTAGGATAGATGATCCATCAAGACTAGT
>PVJH01005717.1:0-30826 GCA_004026705.1 Nesogale talazaci | reverse complement strand
AGAGGAATAGAAAGGGAGAACCAACTTCAAGGATCTACACGTAGCCTCCTCTCTGGGGCATGGACAACAGGGAAGTGAGTGTTGGGACACATTGGACAGTGTACAGGATGAAAAAATAATTTGTAAATTACTAAGGGTTCAAGGGGAAGGGGGGGAGGAAGGGTAATATAGGGAGCTGATAATGGGGACCTAGAGAGAGGGAGAATGTTTTGAGAGTGATGATGGCAATGGGTGTGTAAAAGTGGCCTGAATACAACTGATGTTGTTAGGAATTGTGATGGGAGTTGTAGGGGGCCCCCAATAAAATGTTCTTTTTTTTTTCAGAATTTTTTTCCCAATGATTTTATTGAGGGCTCTTACAGTTCTTTTTTTTTCTTCTTTAGATCTTACAGTTCTTTTAACATTCAATCCATCATTCGTATCAAGCATATTTGTACACATGTTGCCATCTTCATTTCCAAATATTTTCTACTTTATCTCTTGGTATAAGCTCCTCTTTTCCCCTCCTTTTTTTAAATCATTTTATTTGGGGTTCATACAACTCTTATTACAATACATACATACGTTATATCTCAAACACATTTGTACATTTGTTGCCATCATCTCAAAACATTTGCTTTCTACTTGAGCCCTTGGTATCAGCTCCTCATTTTTTCCCTCACTCCACGCTCCCTCCTCCCTCATGAATCCTTGATAATTTATAAGTTTTATTATCTTATTATATATTTTTAAATATAAATTTTATTGGGGGCGCTTATAGCTCTTATAACATTCAGTACATCATTTGTATTAAACATATTTGTACACATGTTGCTATATTTGTTTCCAAATATTTTCTACTTGACCCCTTGATATAAGCTCCTCTTTCCCCCCTTTTTTTTTAATTCCACCTCCCCATATTTTCCCTTCCCTCTCCCCCATGAACCCCTAATAATTTACAAATTGTTATTACCTTTTCATATCATACACTGTCCAATGTGTCCCTTCACCCACCCCTCTGTTGTCCGCACCCCAGAGAGGAGGTCATATGTAGATCTCGAAAATTAGTTCCCCCTTTCTACTCCCTCCCTCCTCCCAGTATCACCACTCTCGCCACTAGTCCCAAGGGATCAACTATCCTAAATTCCCCATGTCTGACTCCAGTGTACATCCCCTGGTCTATCTGAATCTGTCTGGTAGGATTGGGGTCATGAGCGTGGGTGGGAGGAAGTATTTGCACATTTCATTCAGAGGAACGTTGCACATTTCATTGTTACTACACCATACCTAGACTAGCTCATCTCCTCGCTGCAACCCATCTGTAAGAAGATGTCGCTTCACTTATTGATGGGCTTTGGGTCCCCAATCTGCACTCTCCCTCACTTATAATGATATAATTTTTAGTTCTTTGATGCTTGATACTGGATCCCTTTGATACCTCGTGATAGTACAGCCTGGTGTGCTTCTTCCATGTGGGCTTGCTTCTGAGTTGGATGGCCGCTTGTTTACTTTCAAGCCTTTGTTCTTAGGCTTTGTTCATAGTATTGTTCTTAAAGAGTCCTCTGAATGGAGAGAATTGCAAATGGAAATTTCTGGAAAGCCACACTCCCAGGCTGTGCCTCCACGTGAATTTTGTCTCAGCATTTTGAATGGAGAAGAAATCTCCTTTTAACAATAATAGCTTGCACATTGCTTCTGTATTTACATTCCTCTGGAAGGAAATGCTTGGGTTCAGTCTAAGAACTTTATTGTTGGAGCAGTGGACAAACCAAGCCAAAGATGTTGAAAAAGATGATCTTAAGAGAATTTACACCATCTATGTATTATGTATTATGTATGGGAGTCTCAATTAAGCGACCATTTTCCAATGATAGAACTCTTTTGTTTTGTTTTATTTTTTTCAAGAATCAGCTTAAAGCATAAAGAGGCATGACATTCAAGCACAGGGCCCCTGACCCCCGCCCAGGTAAATGTTTCTGGGACCCAGAGTGGGGGTGGTTCCAGGAGAAGGAATGTGGCAGGACCTCCAGTGAAAAAGCCCATCTGGGACTGAGAAATCTGGATTCAATTCTTGGCTCCATATCTAGCTCACCACATAATTAAGAGGGCAAATCGACTAATCTCTCTGTCCTTCACTTTGTCCTCTTTAAAACGATAGTATCTGGCCTCTCCCTGCTTCTCAGGAATGCCATGTCAGCAGAGGTGGGGGTGTGGGGCCTGCAGAGGCCAATTAGCTGGAGGCAGCAAGGAGCTGTGCCCACCCTGGTTGTCCCTCCTGCCCCTGGACTGTCACACAGATGAATGGTTTTGGTCACACAGAAGCTGCCTGAGAGACTGTGAATGAATTTCAGACAACGGGTTTTCAGGGAACATAGCAAAAGATACCAGTTCTTTTCTGAAGGACACATTTTGCTTAACTGCATGAACATACTATCATGATCAGTCATATGTCGAAAGATCTTCTGTGAAAGAAAGAGCCTTCTTTACCGGAGAGTCAGAAAATCTGGGCCCTGGTCCTGCCTCTAGCAGCTATGTGACTTTACACAAAGCTAACAATAACTTTTATTATTGCGGTGGTTGTTTTATTGCCATCTATTCAGCTCTGATGATCCCAAGAACAACAGAACAAAGTGTTGCTTCATCTGCACCACTTTCACTAGTTGCTGGGGGCAAGGAGTTGCAGAGGCTATCAGAAGCTAGGAGGACATGCCAGATCTACACATAGAAACTAGGCCTGGCTAGCACATTGATTGGACCACTGGCCTCCAGAACCAGCAGACAAGAAATATTTGTGCTAAGGAGCTATCCACTCTTTGGAAACCAGCACATGGGGAGAAAGAAGGACAAAGAACTCTAACCTGATCTTTTCTGGACAGGAGAGGAACACAGGGTCTGGGGGAAGGTAAGTATTTCAAGAAATCATGGAAACAGGAAGGATGACATCTGACAGTGGCTCTCATCTCCTTGTCCAGCACTGGGTTTCAACACTACTTCACCAGGATGACCTCATCCTCACAACAAGCCCATGAAGGAGAGACGATTGGGGGCAGCGAGGGGGAGGAGAAGGGGTCCTCCTTGTACAGATGAGAAGGTTTAGGGAGGTGAACTGCATAACCCAAGATTATTCCTTATTATTTAGAATTGTGTCTTTCTGAACCACATGGTGGAATTCCAAGGCCTCCTTTGTTATGCTAATGAGACCAGCCAAAGCTAAGGTGATCCCCAATCACCTGAGTGATTGTCAAAACTGGCCTTACCTGAGCAAACATGGACTTCCTCTGGAGAAGACAAATACAAGTATCCCAAGAAGGAAGGGATGCCCAGGGCCAATTATAAGAAATGAATCGGTGTGGTTGAGACTCTGATTATAATTTTCACCTCCAGAATAGTGAAAAAGTAAATTTCTTATCTTTAAAACCACCACTTTCTTGTGACATTCATCTTAGGGTAAGTCACTGGTTCTCAACCCTCCTACAACCACAACCCTTTAATGCAGTTCCTCATGCTATGGTGACCCCCAAACCATAAAATTATTTTTGTTGCTACTTCATAATTCATTTTGCTACTGTTCTGAATTGAGTGACCTCTGTGAAAGGGTCATTTGACCCCCAAAGGGAGGTCGTGACCCACAGGTTGGGTTATGTGCTTGGCTGCCAGCATAAAGGTTGTTGGTCATCCTTACCAGAGGATCATCAGGAGAAAGATCTAGCAATTCACTCCCATGGAGTCCACAACCTAGACAGCCCCCATGGGGCAGCTCCACTCTGTCCTGTGGTCTCTCAAGAAGTCTAAAGTGACTTGAAGGCACTTAACCACTTGAAGCAGTAGCAGCACTAGGAAGGTAGGAGTGGTGGATCTGAGTACTCCTCCCACCTCGGGGTAAGGCAGTGACAAGTTGAGAGCCTAAGAGAAGGGAACCGGAGAATGGCTACAGCCTGGGCTGTTTCTATGTGCCTCGCCTGCTGTTTTCCACTTGTTCTTCTGCATCAAGAAGGAAGCAGCCCTGGCAGCATGGTCAGGGTAGTGTGGCTCTATCTGTGTCCATCAGAAGGTGCAGACTTGGGAACCCCAGGGAGCAGATAGACGCTGCCCTGTGGGGTCACTATGGGTCAGAATGACTTGACAGCAGTGGGTATCATTTGGGGATCCATCTGTGAAAGTCACTGCCTGTCAATGCCATGTTTCAGGGCCAAAAGGGAGGTATTGTGTCATCCAAAAGGACTTTGGGTGACATGATCTAGTGTTCCTCTATGCCCCTCACCCCCCACCCCTCCATACCTGCCCTCCACCCCAGGGAAAGCACTAACTCTGGAATTCAAACAAACAGAAACAATAGGAAGGCAGCACGGGAAATTGGAAAGGGCACTTGACTTAGAGAAAAACAGATGTAGGCTTTAATAGTACGTAACCTTGAGAAAGTCACCACCTCCGTGACCCTCAGTTTCCTTCTCTGGAAAGTGCTAGAATGCTATCTACCTCACAGGGTAGACATGAAAATTAAGAGTGACCACAGATGTGAAATCGTTTCATAAACCACACATGCCTCTGTAACTGTAAGACGCTACAATTGCACCCCAGAGGGAAGAGGCGGGCAGGAACGTGTGTGAGTGAGATGGTGTCTCTTCTCCATCTCTCCATCCACCCCAGTGGCTCAGGGAGGAATTACTGAGTAGCTGCTCCATGCTGGGCAATGTCCTGGGCCATAGTGCCGGATATAGCGCTGGACAAAACAAAGACAAATCCTTGCCTCAAGTCCTCAGGTTGTGGAGCTGACATTGACTGACAACACTGATTTGAGTTGAGAGCCCTCACATTCTAGAAAGGAGGAGAGCAAAAAAACGGGGAAATACACAATATGTTGGCATCACCAATAAGGTGACCCGTGGATGCATTCTCATGAGCAATGAGGGCACCAGCTCTGCTGATATCTGAAGCAAGAACACTCAAACTGAGAGAAGAGCTGTGCGTAGACCTTGAGAGGAAGCACTCTTGACTGGTGAGAGCAGCAGCAGGGAGGCCAGTGTGACACTGCGAGTCATCCTAACCTAAGGGCACTCTCTTTTAGCCTATGAGATAGGAGTCACTGCAGGATGCTGAGCTGAGATCTGGCCTTAACAAATTAGACTGGAGCGAGACTCCACTGTAAATGTGGAGGCTGCACACAGGGGATGAGATTCCTGCGATAACCCAAGGAGAAGGCCCCTTCAATAATCAAGACAAGAGAGCATTTGACCATCAAATCCCATTTTTCTCTGAACTTCTGAGAGATGATGACTAACTTCCTCATTTTTGAAACTAGACTCCCACAAATACCAAGAAGTGAAGTAACTGGGCCAAGATTATACAAAATATTATTAACAAAACAAGAACTCATTCAACACCATCCCCCAGACCCCATTACCTTCAACATATCCTGATTCTTAGCAAAGAGTCTCCTAAGAGCATTTGGTTATAGCCAAAAACCTTGAGTTCAAGGGTGAGATCCAAGCTGAAGATACAATTGGGTGAGTCATCCTATCTCCATGATATTTATAACCATGAGCCTAGATTAGGTTACCAAGGTAGTGAACGCAACTGAAGAGGAGGATCCCGAGAAGCCCTTGGTATTCCAATGTTTCATGATTGAGAAGATGAGAAGGAACCTGCAAAAGAGACTAAGATGAAGTAGTGATTCGGGACCTTCAACAGAGAATGGTGTTCTAGAAACCAAGAGAAAAAATGTGTTTCCAGGAACTGGAAATTATCAACAATGTCAAAATCTGCTGCGAGAAGTCCAGAAAAAGTAGGGCTGAGAATATAGCCACATGATCTCATTGGTGACCCTTGGCACAATGGCTTAAGAGAGCATTTTTGGAGTGGGTTCGTGAGAAAGTGGGAGAGGAGTTGGAGACAGCAAGTGTGGGTAACTCTTCCAAATTAAGTCTTGGCTGACTCGGAGCCACCCAGTGGATCCATACCTTCCACCATCCTTGTCCTTCTCCTCTTCCATTTTCCACTCCTCCTCATGCCTCCCCATCCCCCACCCTACCCCCCCGAAAAGAGAGAGAAAAAAGAAATGAAAGCCTGCTTGCTCCTTCTTTCATTCCCTCAAAGGTCACTTTTATTCTGGAAAGAATTATGTAACAAACCAATATGCATTGGGGAAATACCAGGAGTCATTTGGTGTATTGCTCTGTATTTTACAGAGAAGCCTCTCGCCAGAGGAAAATATGGCAGTTACAGATTGAAAGGGAGAAACACATTGAACCAGGGGCGTTACATTGCCGCCGCCCCCCCATCATTCTCCAACTCCTACTTTCCATGTGCACAATTTATAAATCTGAAATTTCCCGCCTTGAAATTAATTTTCATCCTGAAGAAAAGATGCATGAAGGTAATTGCTAGATCTATGCTCCCCAGGGGGATGTATCAAGAGACACACAGGTGGGTCTGTCTCCAGCAGTTGTAAGACATTCTAAGTCCTCGGCTAAGTGCCATAGTCCAACTGGGCTTCCCTTGTCTGTAGATCCTCTAAGGCAGCTTTCCTGTGAACAAGGTCCTCTGGGGGCTCTCTTAGGGCAGTGGCTCTCAACCTTCCGAATGCCATGGCCCTTTAATACAGTTCCTCACATTGTAGTGACCCCCAACCATAAAATTATTCTCCTTGCTACTTTCTCACTGTCATTTTGCTACTGTTCTGAATCGGGTGACCCCTGTGAAAGGGTCATTCGACCCCCAAAGGTGTCACAACCCACCGATTGTGAACAGCCATCTTAGAGAGATGATCAAGGCAAATTGCATCCCAGCTGTGGGCTGAGGGCAGCACATCCCCTGCAGCTCGTCCTGGCAAGGCTGGGCACCTGGTGGGCCTGACCCAGATCACCTATCTGGACAAGCCTGTAAAGTGGTTACTCTGAAGAACAGTCCCGATGCGACTCTGAACAGGAATGCAATCATTTTCAATCCATCTAAATGGCTTTGTCGTGATCCTAAAACCATGCACAGGAGGCAGCCTCCACCCCACCCCCATCTAATAAAATAAGGAAATAAAATGATAAAGGGACTGTGAGCTCTACAAGTCCAACCAGAACGAGGCAAGGGAGTCTCACTGCTCCTGTCCACAGGTGACCCCCTCCGGGAAGGCTGGCTGCTGAGAGGGAGTGGTCAGTCGCTCACAGGAAAGCAGAGTTCACCTGCCAATGGCTGCCACAACCAGGGGAGCCAGGAAGCACCCAGAGGATGGAAGCTTTCTTTCTCCCCGCTCTTCCTGCTTCCCACTAGAGAAAATGGAGGGGGAAGAATTGAGTGTGCCCTTTGCTCTAAGCAGTTCAAGTGGCTCTTCAGAACTCTCAAGGAAGCCTCCTCCTTTCAAATGAATTTGCTTCACAGATGCTAGTGAACTTTCTGCAAGTTTATCAATGATGTGAATCAATCAGTGGTAGCACCCCAACCCCAAGACCCCTGTTATCTTTCAAAAGGAGCCAGAAGACGGACATGACCAAGGAGAAGGAGAGAAGTTGTGGGGAGACCACTGGATGCCCAACTACTGAAGACACATGGGAATGGTATTAAGAAAGTGGAGACAACCTCTGCAGACCAAGTCAGGTAGTGCAAGACTAACTAGGGAGCCGGGCTGGGAAGTAATCCATTTTCATTGCAATAAGCCTATTTGCAATCATTCAGAACACCAAGCACCCAACCATCTCCATAGTCTTCATATCCAAAATGGATTTCCTGCAGTGGCCTTTGCAACTTTTTAAAAACTGTGTGCTGACATGAACTCCCAGGTGGACTGCATATGAAGGAAAGCACAACGTACAATGGCAGAGAGTGGGCTCGGTCAGAACCAGCTAACAGCATCAGTGAGGCTGCGATGGGTACCCTGTCACCACTAAACTTGCTTTCTTCCCGACGATTTAAAGACGCTTCTCTGGGATCAGACTTGCCTTCTCTGACTGCTCCACTTCCTCCAGGGGCTTCATTTCTGTCCAATGCAATGTAGCCGAAGAGAAGAAGACACCTTTTTATTCAAACCCTAAATAATCAGCAGACGGTATGTTTTCATTTGTCCAATACCATCACTAGAAGATCTATGTAATTCAATACAAGTATTTGTGGTACTGATTAAGAGAACTGATATATTTACCAGCAATATTTTCAGACAAAATTTATAAGCACGGGGCCGGGCCTGTGCCTTTTAAGGAGCATTTCTATATGCACGAAATAAGGGCTTGATTTACAACTCTCATTCTTTTACCTTAATAATGTGCAATTTTTCCATACCAAGCCGGCCTTTCCTTTGCTCCACGTCCTAATTTCCTCTTGTCAGAAGCGCTTTTTAAGGGCGTCTCTATTGTTCTCAGTTAATTTTAACACTAAATTAAAACTCTCATATGGTGGTGATTTCAAGACATTTTACTCCATATGCCAAAAGGCATCTCCTAAACGATTTCCATCATAATTGTTACCATCGTTACAATAAGGTTTCCATACAGAATCGCTTTGTGGCCTCAAAGTGCTCTATAAAGACCACACTTTAAAACGATGTTCTCTCAAAACATACCCCGTACATTAGGTAAGAGGTCGCTGACCTCATCTTACTGACGCAATAGTCATGAGGACATAACTTCCCACTGGACTCAAAGGACAGAGTGTCATTTAAGTCCTAAATCGAGTCATTGGATGCTGTTGCAGAGGATAACCCTCTTTTCTCTCTCTCTCTCTCTCTCTCTCTCTCTCTCTCTCTCTCCCCTCCAAATCCCATGTTTTCTAAAATCATCTGGGAAGTAATAGATCATCTTTAATTGTTCAGCCTTTGACACAATGCTTTCAGAATCGCTTATGATTTGTGGTCTGGCTCGAGTTCAGCATTATCCAGCATGAGGTTTATTTCATCAGCACAGTATCAAAGCTTCCTCACTTTAGCCAAAAACTGAAATAATAGCTTTAAGTTTCTCCTTCCTGTCAAGGAACTGGTCATTAATGAGATTTGTCATATCTTTAAATGACTATATGTGTCCCCCATAACAGCTGCATATGTAATCCTTTCATTTCTCTAGCACAGGCGTCCTCTTCAACTTTTCATGTGCCCACCACCCTCTTCCCCCCACCTCCACCCTGACAACCTGGCTTGCCTTCAGTGTCAGCAAGTAGGCTGTGAAGCGAGAGGGCTGAGTCTCCCTCCCCTGGCCCACTGGGCAGAGCCTGTGAGACTTCAAGCCATGCTTTCTCAGTTATCTCCCCTAAGAAGTTTTGTGCAGCCAAGTGAGGTGGGAAGAGCTAAAACAGTCACAGAATCCTAACATGCTTTCAGGCAAGTACCTTCCAAATACGAAACCCATCAGAGGGACAAAAGCTCTTTGGTCGGGGAAAACAGAGAGACGTGATAAATGTCCCAGGGTAACCTGAGCTCCTGCCTGGCATTTGTTCGCACTTTCTGAAGCCCCATTGCAGCACTGATTTGTGGGCCTTGCTGTCCAGTGCCCAGAAGCCCCGAGGGCTCCCTTCCCCCCATGCCTGCATCCAGCAAACCGCTTCAGCTGGAGGAAACCCAGGGGCTCCCACCAGCTCCCTACCCCTCATACCGACTCACAGCCAGTCACCCTGCTCCCCGAAGGGCCATGTGGACTGCAGGCCGGTCCTATGAGAAACTACTGCTCAGCAATGACTAACACACAGTGAGAGTAATCCCTAATGACTTCCAAGGCTCAGGTTAAGCTCCAAACTTCAGCGCTTACTCAGCTCTCTGGACTTACCTCACTTGAAAGTTCAAGGGGTGCACAGGACTCCCCTACTGAAACGCCTACTTTGGGGCTGGTGCTTCTGTCACTTTTCTCCTCTCCCTTGCTTGCTAACACTTCTCACTTACACGACACTAATGCTTTAGGTGCCCATACTAAAACAGTACCCTGAACTATTTAACTCAAATTGAGTGAATCACCCTTATCCAAACAAGAAGGGCACTTTACCACGTGGCAACATTCCAAAATGCCTGTCTCCAGTTTCAAACTAATTTACCTAAGTGACAGATTTTTTTTTTAAAATGAAGGGTGTTTTTTCTTGTTAACTGTGAAAAGCTGATGTTAAAATTTATATCAAACTGTGTAAGAGCCCAAAACAGTGAAGTCCGGGTTCTTGAAGACTCCCTCAAGTTTTACCATAAAGCTTTCATAAATAAAGGGATGTAATATTAAGCTCAAATAAATCTCCTCTCCAAGAAAGTCAGAGCTGTATATATATATATATATATATATATATGGGCTAATATCAGACTTATGACCTTGGACTGGACTGGGTTGGGATGCTTTCTCAATGTTCTATTTCGCTTGTATATAAACCTCTCCCTTATATACATATGTGTTTATGAATTTGTTTCTTTAGTCTACCCGGATTAACACATTATGGTACCGGGAGTGGTGTACTAGAGAAACAAATCATAAAGATGGAGAGTAGATGTTTGTTTGACTTCTGCTTCATGATAGTGTTTCTTCTTTGGCTAGTCAGAAGTCAGATATGTCCTTTCAGTTTACTGAGTTATTTTTTGGAAACAATATGGGAAGTTCATGTTTTGATTATTTTGTTTGGATGCTGTCTTTGGTTACTACTATATGAAATTGCAAAAATGAGTGTTGTTCATCTATATTTTCAGCTCAGGGGTAAAAATCGCCCATTTGAATGTCTCAGGAACCATGCTGTTCATGGAGAATGGTTGAAGAAGGTCAAATGGCTGACAGAATGCATGGATCTCTTTTGATGTCTTCAGAGACCTAGTTCCATGTTTTTGTGTAAATAGAATAGTTTAGATAAGGATTTAGATAAGCTAAATAAGGATTGACTGTTTTAAGAAGTCAGTTTAATATCCGATTCTATGTTGTTTATACTGATTTCTTATGCTTTGCTATTGTCGATATAAGGATGTATAGAAATGTTTATTGGGAAGTATGAAAATAGAGAGTTTGTAAATCAATTACCTCAAGCCATTAATTTGACTTTGCACCCACTGGCCTGTGACTGTCCTGGTGTCATTGCATGTGCTTCGTGAGTTGGAAGGAGACTTTATAGACTGGTATCGGACATATGGGCTAATATTGGACTTATGACCTTGGACTGGACTGGGTTGGGATGCTTTCTCTTGTATATAAAACTCTCCCTTATATCTAGATGCGTGTCTAAGAATTTGTTTCTCTAGTCTCCCCAGACTAACACACCATGGGAGGACTTTGACTATTGTTTAGGGTCACTATGGATCAGAATTGACTTGATGGTGATGAGATTTTTGTTTGTTTGATTTTGTTTGGTTGGTTATTATCCATGGCTGGTGGGAATGCAAAATGGTACCACCACTGTGGAAGCATGTAGTAGTTCTTCAAAAACCAAGAACTACCATTTGACTCAGCAATTTCAAGAGACTTGGAAGCAGAAACTTAAACATATACAAGTATATGTCCAAAGAGGTGGAACCCATCTCAATGTTCACCAACAAATGGATCACTACACAAGGCAGGGTACATACATTAAAATGAACTACTACTTATCCAGTAAGGGAAATGGATGCCTTGGTACATGCTACAATATGGAGCTTGAAGATATTATGCTAAGTAAAATATAGCAATCACAGGACACGTATTATCTGACCTCATTTATATATAAAGACAAGGACAGAGAACATATATTCTAGTTTATTCATGGCTACCAGGGAAAGAAGGGGGGGTATTGGTGTTTATGCTTATAAATGTTGAAAAATAATCACATTGAAATGATTGCACAAATCCCCCTACTGGGCATATACCAGATGAGGCAAGAAACAAACCACAACCAGACACCTGTGACCCAGTGTTCATCGTGGCACAGTTCACAATTTGCAAGAAGTTGGAAACAACCCAAACTTCCATCAACAAATGTATCAAAAAACTTTGGTACATATATACAGTGGAGTACTGCTGTGAGAGGTAGGCTTGCTGTGACAACATGGCCAATGAACACATGTGAGATCAATGGAAGGGGGAGAGAGAAATGGCTTGGAGAGCCCTGCCCTTGCTCTCTTGCTCTTGGATCTTTGGATCAGCCGACTGCTTTGTTCATCCTGTGCCTTGACCTCCAAGCTACACTACCTGTGGGACCCCTAATCATGGACTGTGTTGCTGTGAGTTGAGGTTTCTTTAAGCCCTGCTTCACCACGCTCCTGGGATATACATCTCTTGAGCTGGGGACTGTTGGACCCTGTCACCTGTCTGACTGTTGGTGACCTGCTTTGCTGTTTGCTCTTGTGGCCGGATAGCCTGAATTGCTCTACAGAGGACGACTCGGCGGTTCTCAAGACTCAAGACCTGCCAGTCTACTAGCTGTCTCACCCAAGTGAGTTGCACTGAGCTATTTGTACTGCTTTATTGATTAGTCAACTGTTTATTTCTTTTTTTTTTTGGTTTTGTTTTGTTGTTTTTTTGCAGCATCACTGCCATCGTGGGAGTAGGAAGCCCAGCCTTACTCCTGGAGAGCTGCTACTGGATTTGAACCGTCAACTCTGTGGGCTGCTGTCCCACACACAACCACTGCACCACCAGGACTCAGCCAACTGCTTATTTCTTATGTTAAATATCTATCTGTACAAATATAGTGGATTATTAGTGTCCTCGCTTTGTTTCTGTAGAGAACCCTAACACAACTACATATCCCTAAAAAGTAGTGATGAATGCATGAAGCACATTGCCACATGGGAATAACTGGAGGAAGTCCTGCTAAGTGAAGTTAGCCAAGCACAAAAGGACAAGTACAACAGGAGTCCACTGAGGTAAGCTTTTAAAAAATGGGGCATAGGGAAAAAGCTACTTATACATACATTCCTGGGGTGAGGTCCAGATATTATGGCAAGGGCCAAACCCAATTCAGGGATACATATGGCAGCCAACTAAATAGGAGGGAGAGAGAGAGAGAAAAAGACAAGGTGGGGGATGAGGGGAGCAGGGCACTAACCCACCCAAGTAAAGGGTGTTATCTATGTTTCCACAGGAGAGGAAGAGAGGTCAGGCTTCAACGTGATGTGCCAAGACATGAATACAATATACTGGCATGTACTAGGGAACCAATAGAGAGACCTGCAGGGCTGGCCCCAATCCCAACTATGTGGACACTGCTCCACCCCTATCCCACTGAAGAATGCACCTCATTGGACTGCACTGAAACTACAGCTTGGAGAGAAGGGCACATCTAATTAGAGCACCCAAGAGAAATGAAGAGGGATAGAGAGAAAGGGGAACACCTCCTGGCCCATCAAGTCCTGAGGACAATATTCCTGCTCAGAGCAGATAATGCACAGAGAGGACCATAGGGCCAACGTCACTACAAGACACGATGCCCTTCACTGACCCATAGTGAGATGGGGGACAACACTGGAGACACAGTGTGGGAATTCACACAGAAGGAGGACCAGACTGATGAAGCCCCCGGGGAATACCAAAAAGAAACTTTGGAGGCAGAGTATGGCACCATTAGATGCACCTGGAAGGCAATCATAGACCCACAGACAAACCTTGAATTATTTATAGGCTTTCCATTTTTGTTGTTATTTTGCTTTTGGTGTTTTTAGTTGCTATTGATCTGTTGTTTTTGACTTCCTTTGTTGGTTTGGCTTTGTCTGGCTTTTGCACTTTCTGCATTTCTATCTAAAGAAGATAGGTGGGATAAACAATTCAGAGATGAAAAGACTGATGGTGGGTGGGTGGGTGGGTGGAGTGGAAGTACAGGAGAAGGAGAGCGGGAGGTGGGAGAAGGGAAGGGGCTTGGAAACCAGCCCACGGACAAGGAAACAAGTGAACTACAATCAATGAAGAGAAGGGTGTGGGATGCCTAGTGGGGCTTGGTCAAGAGCAATGTAGCAGTGAGGAAATGTTAGGACAAGAGGGAAATAAAAAGGAAATAGAGGAAAGAACCAGGAGATACAGACACACACACACACACACACACACACACACAGAAATAGATCTATGTACTTACATCTCTATGTTAAGAATTAAGGTAGCAGATGGACATCAGGTCTCGACTCAAGATATGAACACTTTGTTCTAATAACCTGGCATTCTGTGATGCTCACTTTCCTGACATGATCACTGAAGACAAAATGGGTGCATAAGCAAATGTGGTAAAGAAAGCTCCGTAGTGATTGTGTGCTGGACTGCAGCCTACTGGGTTGGCGATTCAAATCCAGCAGCAGCTGTCCAGGAGCAAGGCTGGGCCTCCTACTCCCACCAGAGGGCAATGATGCCTCCCCCCCCCCCAAAAAAAGAAAGGTGATGGTGCCTGGCTATCTGGCATCTTAACGGCTTGAAGATAAACAAGCAACCATCCAGCAGAGAAGCAACAAAGCCCACATGGAAGAAGCACACCAGCCTTTGGGATCATGAGGTGTTGATGGGATCAGGCAGCAGGCATGTAAGACCCAGAACAGAATCATACCCGATGTAATCAAGGTGGGGGTGGGGAGACAGTAGTGGAGGCCCAACCTCCATCTGGAGACAGAACATCCCTCACAGAAGGGTCACAAAGAAGAGATGACCTGGTCAGGGTGCAGTATAGCACCAATGTAACACACAGCTTTCCTCTAGTTCCTTAATGCTTTCCTCCCCACCACTATCATGACCTCAATTCTACCTTGCAAATCAATTAGAATAGAACATGTACACTGCTACTGATAAGAACCTGCAGCACAGGGAATCCAGGATAGCTAAACCCCTCAGAGTTCCAACCATGAGGATACACATAGAGAATGAGGGGAAGGAAGGGGAAATTGATTACAAGGATCAACATGTAATCCCAATCCCAGAGGAATGAAGAGAAAAGTGGGTGAAGGGCAACAGAGGATGTAAGATATGAGAATTAAAACTTATCAAAGGCTCATGAGATGGCATGTGGGGGGAGGGGGAAATGAACTGCTATCAAGGGCTCAAGTAGAAAAAATAATGGTGGCAACAAATGTACAAATGTGCTTGACACAATGGATGAATGTATGTGGTTGAGACATAAGAGCCACCAATAAAAATATTTCATTAATAAAAGGGGGGAGGCATATCATTATCAGGGAAAAAAAGGATTGCACAATAGTTGTGATTCTTATAAATACATTATATGCCTATAAAATGTTGAGGCTGAGTCCCGGTGGCTTAAGTGGTTGAGTGCGGGACTGAGGCCCGCGACTTGACAGTTCAAATCCAGCAGCGGCTCTCAGGAGCAGCACTGGGTAGCTCCCACGACCAACAGAGGGCAGTCATGCCAATAAAATAAAATGTCAAATTGGCAAAAGTTGTGATATATTTATAATGGAAAAAATGCAGTTGCTGAGACTTCTTAAAAACTTAAGAATTTAGTTTATGAGTTTCGTGGGACTGCGCCGTTTATTGGCCAGTATCACTGTTTGTACTGCTGTTCTACCTCATTTCCTTCAGAGTGCCTGGGATCTTATGACCAGATTCCAAAGAAAATCCTGATCAAAGGGGGGTGGGGGTGAGTAGCACACAGTTTCATACTCGCATGGAATCCAGATGTTCTGAAGCCATGGAGGTTGCATATACCACTAAAACTGCCTAGAGAGAATCTTTATAAACTTTAAACCGCTAAAGCCTTCTTAAAACCAAACAGTATTTTAGCTTAAAAGAGAATGTCTGCCTTGAGCATTGTGCTCTTCGAAGGGCTATCTGTATGGGATCAAATGGACAACTCAAAACATTAGCTAGGTGTGGGGGCATTCTTGGCAGAACTTGTGAATTTGGGAGAAAGGTGTATAAAGTATAGGATCCTGCTGTGCCTCCTGGAGCAGTCTGAAAGTCATTGGGTATCTGAGCCCTTAGGCAGCTGGAACCACCCCCTGGATTATGCTGTTCACGACTCAGGCAGAAGCTGCTGGGTATCCCGTTTCCATGACTAACAATAAGTCCCCAAGTTAGCTCACCTGATCTCCTTCTGCTTTAAACCTGAGATACAGCCTATCAGAATACTTACAGCTTCCCCATAGTAACAGCCAAGATCTGTAATGTGGTTTGACGAAATAGTCTTGTAAGACAATTGGACTGGCTCAGCCAGCTATACCTTACATAGTGCAGTGTGGGCCAATTGTTTTTCATACTGCAAACCCTTGAGCATATAAGGATGTTTGGAAACCAGGAAGTACAATCTGACTGGTCAATGAGACCTACATAAGCCTTGCAAAAGCTGTAATAAGGTTAGACCTGTGTCCTGGAGCTGGGTCTCTGGAGTCAGTGTGCATGATTGAATTTATCCTGCCAGATGTTCCCACGGCTAGGAATTTTGGGGGACAGTAAACTGAAGTTAATGGGGCAGAAACATTTCAGAAAGAGGGTAAGAATGGCTACAAGAAACAATATTAGAATTGTACATGTATCATATGCACTGTTGTGTATTCTCAACAAAATTAATTTTAAAAACCTACCCCTACATGTCAAATTAACTTACCTGAGATCAAAGAGACTAAATAGTGTATTCTTTTGTCACTCAACAGTCAAGTCCTTCTCTCATCAAACATCAGTCTATATGTGCTCCATGAAGTCCAGTGAATTCCAGACAAAAGGTAGACAATTTCATTTTCCAAATTTTGTTATTTTGAACCTTCTAGAAGTCTTCTACTTATCCACTATGAAGCTGATCCCAACCCAGAATGATGCAATATAGGATTTCAGAGGCTATAAAACTTTACAGTGGCCTTCATCTTTCTCTCTCGGACCAGCTGGTATGGATCTGAACTGCCAATCTCACAGTTATCAGCCTAGGATTTACCTAAGTAGGAGTATCTTTCAAATATCATTTCCCTTTTTTCTCATAAAACTTAAGTTGAAGTAAGATTGCGTTTCTTAAAAGAAAATAGAGATGAGAATATACTCAGGACTTCAGGGAACAATTCCTTTTAAAAAGACACAACAGACACAAAACATCAAAGATTGAAAACTTATTAAAAGTTCTATTCATCAAATGAAGTCATGGATAAAATGAAATCACTCAATTTTATAACAAATATAACCAACTTAAAGACTAGTAAAGAGTTCTACAAATTAAGGGGAGACAGTACACACAACAGAAAAATGAGCACGATTCAAATGAACACTTTTCAAAAGAAATCCGTAGTCATGGAACCTAAGAGGATGTGGGATGTCATTACCGACCATAGAAATGCAGAAATGACAAGGATTTCTACTAAGCAAACATCAAATTGGCTAGGATTTCAATTTAAAGTCTAACAAAGGTGGTGGGAGTAGGAGGCCCAGCCCCACCTCCGTCCCAGTGGGCCGCAGTCCCGCGCACAACCACTACGCCACCGGGGCTCAGCCCTAGGCCAATCTTCTGAGGCACTTCTAGGCAGGCAAGCACTTAGTACACTACCCAAGCGTAGGTCCCTTAGAAATGTGCTTGTGTGTAAAAATGAGCATTGCAGCATTGTTTACAATAGCCCAGAAGTCGAACTGCCACAGAATAAAACAAGTTGGGGTATTAGTAAAATGACACAACATACATCTATGAAAATAAACCATATTACAAACAATATGAATTTTACAAGCAGTGGTGAAATATCAGATACAATAAAACTTATGATGTAATTCCATTTTCATAAAACAAAAAGCGGAGAAAACAAATAGCAACTACACTATAAAAACTACTTAAAAAGGGGAGTAGTCTTCCCAAAAGTCAGGACAGCAGTCATCTCTTGAGAAAGATTAGGAAGGCTTACTCAGCTTTTCTGTATCTAGTATGTGAACACAGCGCTATTTGCTTCAGTTGTGTTATGTGTTTTTCTTGACACTTTTCACAATAAAGTTTAAAACTGAAATAAAGGACTTCTACCAAATATTAACAATTAAAGCCTTAAGGATTAAAGTAGCATGGACTAAATTAGAAGACCCACCAAAACTAGGCCTAAGAAACAGGAATTTAACAGGCACAATAGTATTAAAAATCAGTAATGGAAATGGCTTACTTAACAGCAGTTATCAAGCTGTGAGTCGTGACCCCTGTGGGGGTCAAACGACCCTTTCATAGGGGTTGCTCGATTCATAACAGCGAAATTAGAGTTATGAAATAGCAACGAAAATAACTTTATGGTTGGGGAGGTCACCACAACATGAGGAACTATATTAAAGGATCACGGCATTAAGAAGTTTGAGAACCACTGACTTACCATAACTGAGCCAATGGCAAAATACTTGTAAAAATTAAAAGCTTACTTCATATCCTTTCCCCAAGTAAGTTCAAGATGAATTAAAAGTCCCTTTTAAGTTGAAGTTGGGTGTAAAAATTTGACAGAAGAAAGTACTAGAGAAACTATTGATCCATTTTCTGGGTAAGAAAGACATGTTCAAGTATACACACAAAGACCCTTCAAGAGCATCCATACTGAAAATAAGTACAGCATACGACAAAGAATTGGCATTGTAACTCATAAAAATCTTAGCATAAATCAATTTTTAAAAGGTAAACTGTGAGATAAGCAGTGAATATAAATGGTTAATAAGCTTGAAAACAACCATTCAACTAGTAAAAAAAATAGATATTTTAGATGGCAATTCTATAATTAACTCTGGTTTTCTAAGAGTAATTTTCCATTTGGGAAGTCTGACATCTTGTGGGTCGGAAGATCAATGTCCGCCCCCTTTGTGGTGAGGGTTCGGGATCATTACTCGCAAAACCTTACATGCTTCACCTAGCAATTTCACTTCAAGAAATACATCTTTTGGAAAGAAATCATTTTTGTGAATTCTTTTTTTCAGGCATCACTGCCCTCAGGTGGTGGGAGTAGGAGGCCCAGCCTTTGCTCCTGTGAGCGGGAATTGAACCTCCATCCCAGTGGGCCGCAGTCCTGCGCACAACCACTATGCCACCGGGGCTCAAGCCAAGATAGTTTAAGGTATCGGCCATATTGGTGTTTACAGTAAAATGACCGAATTGTTAAATACAAAACTTATCTTTACGATAGTACACTCATGAAATAATATACCCTGGAGCCAACAAATACGTCAAAAATGTTTACCAGACTATGAAATAATGTATACCATAACCTCATTTTAATGACATAATACACAGCTACGCATAGAAAAGGCAGGCAGGAATGCAGCAGCACGTGAAAGCAGTTCCTTCTGGGGAGGGTTACAGGCGACTGGGCACCCGAGTAGCCTTGGTGGCACTGGCGGGTCAGTGTGTGGATGCCAACTGCCAGGTTCTGGGCTGGAACCACTGGCTGGCAGTGCAGTCTGTAGTGTGTCCATGAAGGAATTCTGGTGCACCGTGGGTGCCGTCAGCTACTGATCACAATGTCAGCAGCGGAAACCACCGCAGGGTGGAGCTGTCTGCTCCCATACGCTCTCAGCTTGAGCACTGTAAAGAGCAGTTTTACTCCGCCAGATGAGGATGCTACTAAGTCGGAACCAGCTAGATGGCGGGGCTGGGTTTGTACGTGAGGAGCTCTGGCGGGACCGGGGTTAAAGTACCACTAGGGATCCCATTACACATGACCCACCTCCTTTTAAAAAACAAGAAGCTACCTAAGCATCTGTCAAACAATTCCATTAGCATGCTAAAGTTACTCTGATTTATTCTCTTTCAGCACTGAAAGCTATTCAACATATCAGACAGCTCTTTGATAACATAACCATGTAATCCTCGAAGATGACTTGAGGTTTCTTCAGTCTCTGTATACACCTTTTGCAGAAGTGAAAGTGATGTATGGACTAGACAATTGTGGCTTTTAAAAAAACTCCCATTTCCTTACCAAACTTTACTGTCCCTTGAATGACCTACCACCTGTCAGAACAATCACGTCAACCACATAAAGAGACTTGGCAACTTCTTTATTTCAGACTTTGCTGGACCTCCTGTTACTCACTCCCAGCATCTAACCCTATTCCTGTTCAGGAAAAAGGGCTAACATTCTTAAGGGAAGACATTTTTAAAGCATCTCCCATGACCTTCTTCTTAGTCCCATGAAAAAACGCACAGAATTGTCTAGACTACTCCCTCTTTTATTGCCAGAAGTATGGAATTGGGTCTTCCTGATTCACTGAAGGCCATAGCAGGGACAACCAAGCATTCCCCTGAAAGGCAAGGAATAAATGTCACAGGTGAGAATATGGAAAAAAGCTTTCATTTGGCTTAAAGGGAAAATATGGGCTCTACTATATACACCACACACAGCAAAACTTTAATACACGGTAGTTAAACACAATATTCAAATATGAAACTTTTCAAGCATGTAAAAGTCATCTTCTGAGAGATGAACTGAACTTTTTCCTTTAATAGCTACTCTCGTGTAACTTTATAAAAGCCTTTGCCTCAGCAATGGCTGCCGACACGTTAGAAAGTCTGGTGCGAGATACTGGCATCGCAGCAATGAGATCACCCACACCCAGGGTCACGACTCATCATCAGAGGACAGAGCGTCTTCATCCCTTGCTTCTCGGTATCTCCCCATTGGCTTCCCTTCGGGATTATAGGTCTGCATCTTCATGTTCAGGCTTTCCGCCAATTTTTGTGCTGCCAGTTTGGCTTGCATTTCCTTTAAAACAAGAAAGCAAAGCAAAACATGAAACATCTCATCTTTTCCCTGTAGGTTTTCAAACATACACACAAAAATTACTTTCTCAAGTAATCCAGGAGCTTCAAAAAGCTTGTAAATCAACTCCATTATCTTCTAGTTCTATTTTCTATGAATTTTATGAACCCATGTCATAAAACAAAAAGCATGTTTCGTAGAAAAGTTCCACTACCCTTCAATCCCCTTTCTCCAGGAAACTTGTTAGGCTCCCTTTTGTTGCACTGACTCTTAGCAGGGGTCACGGGTGGCTCTCCTGAGTTTATACAATGGACCGGAGAGAAGGAAGATGACAGTTTGCACCAGCTTCCCCACATTTCCTGACAAATCGCTACTGTGGCATCGCAGGGAGCTGTTTCCTGCAGCATCTTCCTACTGATTCCTAGAGGGGAACAGCAAGAGCGAGGTGGCAACCTGCAATCACCAGCACTTCCTCAGAATCTCATGAAACCCTCTCCTCTTTCAACGACCAGGGGTAAATGTTGATAGAAGTCACATCCAAGATACAGATGGAGGGGATGATGGTGGAGTTAATTTTAACACTCTGAGTACCTCATACTGCTGTTTCTGCTGTTTCTGCAGAGCTAAAGATTCTTCAATGGAAAGCAGCTGTGCAGGCAGGTGGTGCAACGGCAGAAGCCGGGCTGCGGTGATGTCATCAAGGTGCTCCTTATCCCTGCGCAGCCTTTCTTCTAACGACAAAGAGGACTTACTCTTTGGGCACTGGTCACATGAGTCATTTGGTTGGGGAGGCAATCTGATGGGAAGAAAATGATGTTACATAATCAAATCATTTTCTTCTCAAGACACATTTGAAAGGTAACAAAAATCAGGTTACCCGTATTAGATAGGAAGATAAAATCTCTTTGTCTGAACATATTTACTACAGTAGATTTCAAGAAAACAGTCTCCAGCAGTGTCATGCTCTTTGCGACTGTGGGAGTGGACGCTAGTGGGTCGGGGGAAGCCATGGACTTTTCCCTGTACGTGCTACTGCAGGCGGCCCTGCTCTGCATGAATGCCGTCACCATTCTGCATGAGGACCACTTCCTCAAGAACACTGGCTGTGGAACAGACCAGGGAACTGGCGGATTCGGAGAAGACCAGGAATCTTATTCTACCTATAAGAACCATGATGAGAGTGCCACTGGTAATAGTAAACTCAATCATCACAGTATTACTTTTATTGTTCGGGTGAAGTCCAACGAGAGATGAAGATGTAGAGGAAGAGATGTCAGCAAGAGTTACTGCTTTGTCACTGGAAACAGATTATCTTAGCTGGCCAACCTTGCACTTGACAAAAATGTAAAGCTGACAATAAAATAAGTTATTTTTAATATATATATTCTTATGGAGAACCACTTGAGAATTCACTGTTCTACTGTCTACACATGGGTTCTTTTCCCTGCTTCCAAGGCCCTCCCTAACACCTAAACCTAAGTGAACTTCAGCTGCTATTTCTCATCTATTAATTCAGTAAACATCTGAAACAGTTTGAGTGCACCTAACACCACTCACTCTAGGCCATCATTGATGTGCAAAATGATCAGCTCTATTATGGGGTGGGAAAATGTGTAGCTTTGATGAAAAGCTTCAAAAAAAGCATCAAAGAAGTGGAAGTAAGCAGTCTTAGGAGAGTGTGGCAGTCACCTAATGTGCTGTCAATTTGAGGACTAAGACTATAGGGGTGGAGTCTAGCCTGTCAATGTGGAGACAGTCAATGAAAGCTCTGTGTGGGCGTGGCATTGTGAAAATTTTGGGAAATCCAGGATATCTCTTTCTTGGAGGCAGGAGACACCATCTCTCCGTTCATTCCCTTGGAGACGCTTGACTGACAAGGCTGGCTCCCTGTGAGACATCCCTGAGGAGAAGCCACATGGACCAACCCTTACGCGGCCAGAAACCAGGACTCAGAGAAGGGACGTGGAGACTCCTGCCAGCGCTGAGATGCTTACAACACCACTGAATCCAAAGACTTTCTACCCATTGGCTTGTGATCGTTCTGTATTTGGCATCATTGCATGTGGTTCATGAGTCTGAAGTCTGTATTGGACATATGGGCGAATATTCGATTATGAACTTGGACTGGACTGGGATATTTTCTTAATGTAGTTACCCTTTATATAAAACTCTCTCATATACATTTGTGTTTATGAATTTCTTTCTCTAGTCTACCCAGACTAACAGAGAGTAAGAACTCATCAAGCAAAGGAAGTAAAGGCATCCCAGCACGGGGAGAGAGGGCCAATGTGGCTGCAGCACACAGGGGCAGAGAAGCTGAAGAATACAGAAAGCAGCAAGACAAGTCTGGACAATGGTTGGGCCCAGGCTCTGTGAAGGGTTTCAGTTCACTGAACATGTTCAGATTTGTATTTTACAAGCCTCAATCTGACAATAGTTAACAGAATGGAAGACAGGAAGCAGACACAATTATAGCCCAAGAGAGGGATTCGAACCTTCACTTTGACAGAAACAAGATTACAGAGAGATCAAGGAGGTATGTTATTTAAGTCTTTGTGGCAAGCAGGTCTGGAATAAAAATGGATGACACCTAAGAGTTGAGGGGAAAAAACAATAAAAAATAAGGGCATGATGGGACTTTACTGGAGAAAATGAAAGAAAGCCAGTCTGAGAAAAAAGAACTAACGGTAAGCCGTTTACCCGCATTACACGATACATATGCTGTGCCCGATATGGAAGGTGCACCCACATGGTCACTTGCTAAGTCAGTTTGTACAAATCTCAAATTTGGGGGAGGACTAGGTGATGAGTAGGTGAAGAGTGTGGCCACAGGAAAGGCTCTCTCACCTCCCAAGGGTGCTCAGGCTTCAACAGCCCGTGACTCACTAAGGCCCGCTTAACTTTTCCAACCTCCTCTAACCACACAGGGACTTTCTCAATCTTCAGCTTCTTACCCTTGAGTAAGCCCTCGTTCTTCCCGTCAAACACCTCTAATACAGAACTGGAACCAGCACACATAATCTTTCCTGTATCTATAGACTAGATGCCTTTTCTCAGAAGTCTAGAAAATATTTATCTCATTGCACAAAATGAAAGCTAACTTAAAAAAAATTTTCTTTTAGGCATCACTGCCCTCTGAGTGGGAGGCCCAGCCTTGCTCCTGGAGAGCTACTGCTGGATTTGAACCGCCAACCCAGTGGGCCGCAGTTCTGCACTCAACCACTACGCCACCAGGGCTCAGCCAATGGAAGCTAACCTGATAAAAGTTTTTTTTTTTTTTTTTTGTGGCATCACTGCCCTGGTGGGAGTAGGAAGCCCAGCCTTGCTCCTGGAGAGCTGCTGCTGGATTTGAACCATCAACCCTGTGGGCCGCAGTCCCGCACACAACCACTATGCCACCGGGGCTCAGCTCTCTTTTATTTCTTAACTAAAAATCAATGTAATAAAATCCTGGATTTCCATACAACAGAAATAGAACTTTGAGGTTAAAGAAATGAATGGTGGGGGGGGCTGAGCCCCGGTGGCGTAGTGGTTGTGCGCGGGACTGCAGCCCACTGGGACGGAGGTTCAATTCCAGCAGTGGGGCTGGGCCTCCTACTCCCACTACCGGAGAGCAGTGATGCCCACAAAAAAGAAAGAAAGAAATGAATGGTGGGGAAAGATTATGCTTTAAATCGATTTATAATAATAAAATATTTTTGTCATTTTTACTTTTTTTAGTTTTTCAAAGAAAGGCAGTGTAGTACTTTGAGTTCCTACCTCATGGTACATTAAAACAGATAGCTTATTGCTAATTCCTGATTTGAATGCTACAGCAGCAAATCTTTACTCTTCAAAGAGCTTTTTCACTTTCTGGAGCTCTCCAAAACAAAACAGGGCAAGGTGCTTAGAAGCAGGATTTCCACCCATGCTCTCTGGATCTGTTTCCAGAGCTCAGCACCAACTGCCCCCTCATCCCTGAAATTGTCATTGGTAGTTTGTGTAATATTTTTCTAAGTGTGTAAGCGTGGGATTCACATCTAGTTCCTCAACTCTTTGAAAAAGAACATTTTAGTTGGCCTCACAACATCTCTGCTGCTTCTACATAATAAGCATTTAAGATTTGGGGTGTTTTTTTTGGGGGGGGGGGGTGAGGAGCCTGTGAAGGTCCCCCTCAGTCCTGTGATTGCATTTAGTCTTAAAGGGAGATGTGAAAATACTATGATAGAAAATAGTTCTGGGGGGAAAATGAGCATAATACATTTTCTATTTTGAATACTCTCCCATCTGTTATTTAAAATCTTTTTAACTATTTGGCTAAAACGCTAAAGTGTTTTCCAACATGTCTCCTCCACTCCAGCCAGGCTGCTCTATTTTCAAAACCTGTTCATTCCTAACTACAGGTATTTCTTCTCACACGAAGCCCACAGAACTTTCCTCCGCACCCCACCTCCCCCAGTCCGAATACGTCTTTTCTCAATACCCTGTGGCACACATGCTTCCCTTGGTACTTACACGTTTGTTTTGAATTTGTGCAGCGGGGGCACTGGGTTTTGGGCTCGCATCTCTAACACTTCCAAGTAATGTGGCCTTTTCTGAGTCCTCCCAGGAAGGCCTGTCACGTTCTCAGCACTAGGGCTCTTCTCTGAGCCATGTTCCCCCGGACCTGCAATTGCAATCCTCTGTAGTCTGTCGATAAGCAGGCTGGCAGAAGGGCTGGTAGTCGCTTCTGCTTGACTGGAAGCTCGACGCTGAGGGGCATGCTGGCGAGTCTCGGATGCGGAAGCCGCACCGGCTCTGCTGCTCGGGATTGGGTCCTCTGCCTCTGCAGGCTCTCCGTGGCCCTCAAGGAGACGTGAAAGTCCCTGCCTGGGTGAAGCAGTTCTAGAGGATGTGCTGTCCTCAACAGAGGAACAGCCAGGAACCAGTGATGAAATATTAAGTATCTGGTCAGAATTCTGAGCAATAGCTGTGTCCACGTCAACTCTGGCAATCTCTTTTTGCCTTACTTTGCAGTCTACTCTAATAGGATGAAAGGGTTCACTTCTGTCTCTATTTGCTTCACGTTCTGCAATGGCCGCTTTCAGTTTGCCAACCGACTCTAAGATCTTTTTACCTTTGTCGGGCAATTTGCAAATGAATTTTCTGTCAAACGGAAAAGAAAAATACATGAAAGCCTGATTCTCAAACTAGAGATACAAAATTTAAAACCTAAAGCATCATCATCAAAGACAAAAAAGGGGTTTTTTCAAATGCCCCCCTCCCTCCCGCCAGAACCCCAGGGAATGTGCCTCAGTTGTCTCATTCAACTGCTATTTTCACAAACACATTTTCCTTTTTTTTTTTTTATTTTAGGCATCACTGCCCTCAGGTGGTGGGAGTAGGAAGCCCAGCCTTTGCTCCTGTGAGCCGGAATTGAACCTCCATCCCAGTGGGCCGCAGTCCCGCGCACAACCACTACGCCACCGGGACTCAGCCCACGAACACATTTTAAATATGAAACAATTGCATATAAAAGAGGCACCCTGGTAAGGTAGTAGGACACAGATTGGGCTGCTAACTGTATGGTCAACAGTTCCAAACCTCCAGCTGCTCTGGGCAAGACAGACAAGGCTTTGTACTCCCACAGAGAGGCAGTCTAAGAAACTCAGGAGGGCGTTTTGATTCTGTCCTACAGAAGTTACGGTGGAAGCACGTTTGGTTTTTGGTTTTCTTTGGTACAAGCCATTTTATTATCTAAGCGTGTTCCTCAATTTAAGTGTGGTCTTCAGGATTGTGTTTGTAATAAGACTGCCACAGGCAGTGCCTCTTCCACGCCCATGTAGTGGAGGCTCTCAGGAGCTGCATCACTGTTCTTCTGAGTTAATGAAATGTGTTTGCATATATATTTTTTAAAACGATCTCTCCACTGTACTATCTAATAGACCAATAAAATAGAGATAGGAATAAATAAAGGAGTGTGGAGACCGAAAAGTTTAGAGAATTCAGCGCTATCGATTAAAAGCGTAGGGTCACAATGTTAATACCTCCAAAGCATCACTGTCCATTTTGGACAAAATGGCCCTTTTCAGATTCCTGTCTGTATTCCCACACAAAACAAAGCACGTTCCCCAAAATGACATGCTAGGGCCTCGGTTCTGACACCACAATCATTCTCTGGGCATCAACTATTGGCACCTCTCTGCCACTGAGATTCCTGTATTTTTCAAGCCATCGCCTCCTCCCTAAGCTTCAGGACCACTCGGCCATAAATGAACTTAATGTCTGTCCTGCCATGCCTGAACTTTCCAAAAACTAATCTGGGTCATACCGCTCCTCCCACCCTCACCGACTGTCCTACTTGTGGTAATGGCTTCCCAAACAGGCCTGGGCCCTACAAATCTGAATTACTCGCCTCCTTTCAACTGCTTGTTGGGAACCAACCTAAAAATATCATCCCACGGTCTTCTGCCTCAGATTCCTTCACACCATCGTGCGGCTAAATGAAGCCTTCTAAAAATACCACTTTTCTGATCTCACGCCTCCGCTAAAGCCTGACTCGGTTGGCCAGCTGGGCTAGAGTGGAGTCTCGGCCCAGAACCCGTTTTCTCTAGCCTCCCTCCCTGCTTTCTGCGGTGGTTTCCAGGGCGGGATCTAACTGGGGACTCGACAAGAGGTTGTTGACTCCACCAAATCTGGCACTGCACGTGGCTTCAAAAAGTTGGTGGAAAAATGAAATCGGAAGCAAACCAAATGTTCCCGCCAACTTTCGGAAGGTGTGTGCGGGTCGAGGTGCGGCACGGACACGCGGATACAGCCGAGTACGCCCGAACGGCCGAAGCGCCGGCGCGCCACCCCGGCCACCGCGCCATCCTGCCGGGCCGGGTGGCCGGCCGTGCCACGCGGCCCAGCCTGACTCCTCTGAGCCGTCCTCTGGCCTGCGGGGCAAGGTCACCTCCCGGGGAGGGGCAGGCCGGGGGGGGGGGGAAGCGTCCTGGGGCGGCCAGCTGGCCGGACCCCGGAGCTCCGCCGGCCCGACCCACGCTTACTCGTTGCGCAAAAGTCTCTCCTGGCGCCTCAGCGTCTCCCGCAGCGCCGTCAAACTCGGCAGCCCCGAGTCCTCGGGAGCTGGGCGCCCGCAGCCGCGGGGCAGCGAGGACATTCTGCGGGGCCTGCGGCTGGCGCGGCGGCGGGCACTCGACTTCCTCGGCAGCCCCCGCCGCTAGCGCCGGATCCGCGGCCGGCGAGGACTCCGGGGCACCAGCGGGAGACGCCATTTTCCCGGAAGGACGCGTCTTCTTCGATGCGAATCGAGCTTTATTGAAACACCGGAAACGAACACGGGCCAGGCGGAGGGGCTGCCGGGAGAAGCGGAAGGGGCGGGAGCGATGGTGTGTGACGTCAGCCCGTCGGGGCGTTCTCGTCGTCCGGGAGCCGCCTCCCTCCCGCCCCAGGCCCTCAATTCCTGAGGTCTTTCATGATTTTGTTTCCTCGAAACGTATTTGGTTGTCTTTAAAGACTGCATACCTGCCGGCCAGCCGGCCAACGGCACGCTCGCAGTGCTGACTCACAGCGGCACTCCATGAAAGACCGGACTGCCCGTGCAGGTGGCCAAGCCTGGGCGTTGAAAGCCTCTTTATGCTCCCTCAGGTCCCCTGGTGGTTTTGAACTGCTGACCTTGTGGTGACCTACCATGTCACCAGGGCTCAGAAAACAGCATGTACTCCTGAACAAATAGCCACTGGTCCCTGGAATATTGTGGAGAGCGATAGATAATCAAATAATAATAAAGGTGATAAAAGATGGGGATGAATATAGCGTAAAGTGACCAGACGTCCCGCTTTTTAACAATTGAACAATGTCCCGCGGCGTTTTAAAATTTTTTTAATTAAAAATCATTTTATTAGGGGCTCGTACATCATTTTTCCAATACATAGATAAACATACTGTAACAAGAACCCCCACACGTCCGCTGCCATCATCATTCTCCAAACATCCACCCTTTCCCCCAGCCCCTGGTGTTGGTTCCTCCAACCCCTCTCCTGTTCCCCTGCTCTCCCTCCCCCATGAACCCCCAATACTTTATAAATTATTATTATTATGTCGTATCTTACCCTGCCCGACACCTCCCTTAACCCACTCCCCATGCCCGCCCTCCGGAAAGGTCTTGTGTAGATCCTTGTAGTTGGTTCTGTCTCTACCTCACACACTCACCTTCTCTCCACCCATCCAGCAGTTCCAATCTAACCACAGGCCCGAAGGGGCTCATCCATCCTGATTTCCCCATATCTCCAGCCCCCTTCTCCACTAGTGTACCTTCTCCAGTCCATCTGGATGTGCAAGGTAGAATTGGGATCATCATGGTTGGGGGGAGGGAGACCTCAGGAACCAGAGGACACTTGTATGCATCATCACTGCCTGGCTGCACTCTGACTAGTCTGTCTCCTTCCCGTGGCTCCCCTGTAATGGGGTGGCCAATTACCCACCAGTGGGCCTTAGGTCCCCACCCTACCCCTCCCCTCACTCGTAATGCAGTGATTCCTGTTCTCTGATGCTCGATATCTGCTCCTTTTGGCCCCTTTTGATCACAGTTGCTGGTGTGCTTCTTCCCTGCGGACTTTGCTGTCTCCATGCTTAATGGCAACTCAGTTATCTTCAAGTCTTTGAGACTCTAAACGTTCAATCATTTGGTAGCTGGGCACCATCTTTTCTACTCTGTTTGCCTCAGGATCCATTTGTCTTCAGCGATACCGGGAGTTAATTGGTCCATTGATTTTGATTTTTGTTCTTTGATGCCTGCTGCCTGATAGTTTCAGCACCTCATGATCGCACAGGCAAGTGAGCTTCTTTTATGGTGGGTTTTGTTGCTCCTGAGCTAGATGGCTGCTTTTTTATGCTCAAGCCTTTAAGAGCTCAGATGCTATATCTTTTGATAGCTGGGCACCATCAGCTTTCTTCACCACTCTTGCTCATGCTCCCCCATGTCCTCAATGGGCACCTTGGGGTGTGTGTGCACACATTGATATGTGTTTTTTCCCCATTTGATGTCTATTGCCTTGACCTTTCACCACTGTGGGACCAAGCTGGCTGTTGTGCTTTTTCTGTGTGGGTGTGGTCTCTTCTCAAGTGGATGGTCTATTGTTTATCTTTAGGCTTTTAAGACCCCAGACGATATATCCTTTGTTGGCTGAGCACCATCGTCTTTCTTCACCACATTTGCTTATGCACCCATTTTACTTCAGTGATCATGTTGGGCCAGTGAGCCTTGAGGAATACCAGATTCATAGAACAAAGTGTTCTTGCATTGAGGGAGCACCAGGGTGAGGGCCCAAGGTCCACCTGCTGTCCTAATATTTGGCCTACAGATATGTTCTTAAATTTATTCACACCTTATAACAGATAGTTGTATTTATGTATGGACATACCTATGTAGACCTCTGCAAGTGCCCTTTGCCTTCTAGCTCTTTCCTCTATTTCCTGCATTCTCCCTTCTGTCCCACCATCTTGTTCCACCTTCATTGGCATTTCACTGTTTCCTCATAGATTCATTGTCCTTACTTAATCCAGACCAGCCCTCCCACACCCTCCTTTCCATTGATTCCAGAGCATTTGTTGCTTCCCCTCCCCCATCCATGTGTTTGTCCATACCCCCCCCCTCCTCCCCTCTCCCATGCCCCCTGGAATCGTTGTATGCCCAGTCCTTTCTGTGGTTCATAGCATCTCCAGAGGGATATAGTCCTCAGAGCATCATGTGTCGGCATGGAGCTTTGACCAGCTCTCTTCCTCTTCCTCCCTTCTTGTCCTTATCCCAGTGGGTGTGGGATGCTGGCCCCTCCCCCAGCCTGTTCTCTGCCATGCCCACTTCTGGGAAAGGAGTCCATCTGACTCTGGTTGCTTCCAGCTCTGTAGCTCTCTCTTTTCTTGCATCCTTCCATGCATCCATGCTGTCCTACAGGGTGTTTTGTGGTAGGAACTGCTTGCCCACTCTGGTTTCTGTGGAGACAAGACCAGTACTCTCCCCAACTCCCCCCCGGGTAGATTAGTGCCCCGTTCCCTCTGTTATCCTTTCATTTCTGAACTCTCTTTTATCTCCCTATCCCCTCTACCCGTTCATCTTTCTCCCATTACTGTGTTGCATCCAACGTGTACCTCCCTGGGTTTGGTCCTCCCTCCTCCCTTTACCCTACTTCTTGGAACAAGTGGGCATTTTAAAATTAAAACAACTATATTACAATACTATTCTCACGTTCTATGAAAATCTTTGTTGCTCCATATAGTAAAGTGACCATATTTTAACATTGGTAAAGTGGGACACCATTGACCGGAGGGGTGGGTGTGGATGTAGAGGGGATATATTCCCTTCCTGTCTCC
>PVJH01005716.1:70844-109119 GCA_004026705.1 Nesogale talazaci | reverse complement strand
GGGAAACACTCTCTCAGCCCCTCTTCTTTGCAATGTCTATGTTAATAATCTGGATGTCTATGTTAATAATCTGGATATAACTGTGGATGAGATGTATGCAGTCCCTGCAGGTGCACCCTCTACAACACAAAGAAGAAAAGAAAAAGGATTCTATGATGCATAAATGATAAGATTTTTATTACCTTCGAAAAGGAGTGGCCTGCACAGGTGCTTGGCCTACTGGTTAATTATTGTCTAATAATAAACTGTTCAAAAATGACAGTCATCATTGGACTGTTTCAGACCTACAAGTGGTGGTGATGTCGGATAGTCAAGTTACTGCCATAGTAACTTTGCAAATTGATGTTGGTAGTGTGAGAGGAAATAAAGAACTCTCACATCAAAGCATTTTGCTTAACACTGTGCGGATGCTCAGTGAGTGTATCAGATTAATTTGAGGGCAAGCATCCCCTAATTTCTGGAAACTGAACATAAGAGGGAACAGGGGAAGGCAGAATTCAGATGGCAAGTGGAATCAGGGCTGCTAATCTTAAAATGGGAGCATTTCCTGGATTATCTACGTGAATCCAATCGAAGCACCCCCGAATACCAAATGAAGCCCATTATCAATGTGTCTGTTTCAACTCAGAAATCTCATGTAACTTGAAAAGTAGAAGAATTGGAAGGGAAAAGGCAGCATGAAAAGAACTTGAGCTGTCATCGCTCACTTTGAATATAGAAGGAGGGGGCCATAAGCGAAGGAAAGTGAGCAACTTCTAGGAGCTGAAAAAAGACAAGGAAACAGGCTTGAGTTCAGATGTGTCAGTTACTAATCATGTGACTTTGGATAAATTACCAACCATCTTTCAGAATCTGGTTCCTCATCTGTAAAATGGTCTGAACAATGCCTGCCCTGCATCAAGTCTTAACACGTGACATAACGTGTACAAAGACCTGCACGATGACTCACTCACTAGAGTTGCTCAAGAAAAGGCCATCGTAATAATTTGGTTATTATTGAATATGAGAAAAGATGGAGGAAGGAAATTATGGGGAACAGAAAACTTATACACATTCATATATTCTGTAAGATTAATAAATATAAATTAAGTTATCATTTAAAATAAAATCCAGAGGATCTGTTTGTTGCTCAGGATATGAAAGTCAGTTGAAATCACAGATTAAAAAACATGAAAATAATAGCAATGATAGGAGTCACGCAGGGCACTGCTGCAGCCCACGTTCTGTGATGCTGCTTAGTCGGTGACAGCACCACCTTTTGGCACTCTGGGTGCACTGCACACCACGGAGAATTTTACATTTCATTACTATTTTTTTTAAATTTGAGATTTTGCTATGAGGCAGTTAAAGTAGAGTTGAAATGATACAATGTTCTTCCATTAAATTAGCATGCAACAAGATGGGAGCATACATAAAAATTTCAGACACTACTTTAAAAATAAAAAATTTAATTTAGGGGGCTGAACCCCAGTGGTGTAGTGGTTGTGCGCAGGACTGCGGCCCACTGGGATGGAGGTTCAATTCCAGCAGTGGCTCCACAGGAGCAAAGGCTGGGCCTCCTACTCCCATCACCAGAGGGCAGTGATGCCCCCCCAAAACAAACAAACAAACAAACAAACAAACAAATATAATTTAGGACTGAGCCCTGGTGGCATAGTGGTTGTGTGCGGCACTGTGGCCCACAGGGTTGGTGGTTGAAATCCAGCAGCAGTTCTCCAGGAGAAGGCTGGGCCTCCTACTCCCACCAGGGCAGTGATGCTACCCACCCCCCCCAAAAAAAAACAATGCTACAGGAAATTTGGCAAAAAGAAATTATCCGTATAGTTCCAAGACTGCAAAGCAATAATATACTCTTCCATTATTTTTATTGTTTCACCCAATATTTGCTTATTTTTAAAGAATATCCCATGCAATTACAGTCTCCACTATGATTTTTAATGACTGCAAGACATTTTACTGAAAAAGAAAATGTGATTTGTCTTCTCTCATTATCCTTTAATCGTGGACATTCCGTGTGCTTCCAAGGAAAACATCACTTTTGAGTGGAAGTTTCTTTACAGGTAGTTTTGAGCGTATTTATTTAGTAGTTAAAATGTAAGCATGCTTTTCATTACAAAGTTAACATAATTAGTACTTTAATGATATGCAAATGTAAGAATAAACTATACTCATGATTCCCCAACACATATAACTGCTGTAATACCTTAAGAATTTTTACATATATAAAATAGAGAATTTATATATAAAAGATAGCGTCAAAGAGTTCATGGAAAATAAAATTAAAAGATAATGGAATAAAAAAAATTTTAAGACACTGAAATCTTTCTATGCACTTTTGGAAGCCCCTCCATATGCAGTACATATTTACATTTTTAAAACAAATCTAGAAATATTCCATTCTATAACTTTTTTTTTCATCTTATATATTGTCATATACAGTTTTCTTTTTTTTTTTTTTTTTGGCATCACTGCTCTCCGGTGGTGGAAGTAGGAGGCCCAGCCCCACTGCTGGAATTGAACCTCCGTCCCAGTGGGCCGCAGTCCCGCGCACAACCACTACGCCACCGGGGCTCAGCGACACATACAGTTTTCTATGTCAGTGGTACTCATCTAAAACATTACTTTTTTGAACTACATGGTACTTTCTTACAAATCAATTAACTGCTCAGAGGTACCAGGCAGTAAGGCAAGCCTTGATATACAGTTACTGAACACGGAGCTTACAACTTACGGAGTTGGGCATTAAATAAATAGAGGACAAAATAAACAGACACATAATTTGACATAAGATTTCATGAGAGGAAAAAGCACCAGTAGGAGATTCAGGTGATTACAGAAGTCTCTGACCAAGAGAAACAAATTTGGATTTAAAGAATGGAGAATTCAGCACATAAAAACCTGAGCAAAGAACGTTCTAAATAGAGGAAGCAGCATATTTGAAGGTAGAAATTTAAAAAAGAAATACTAGAAACTGCAAGGTGACCTATAAGACAGTAGGAAGGTGAGAGACAAGTGGTTCTCACTTCATCTGGCTGGGACAAATGAAGCTGAAGGCATTCTCGGCCTGAGCATGGGACTAATGCGATCTGTGTTTTAGAAACCTCGCTCTGGCCACCCTACATAAAAGGGACACAAAAATGGAACCGAGTTAGGGGAGTATTGTAAGAATCCATACCAGAGAGGATATGTGGCTTTGAGATGCAATGTCTTGTGTCGGGTGGGGGAGCTGGTGGAGGTTCAATGAATTCTGGAAGACTGCTAACATCTGCAAGGTCTTAAGCAAGAGGACAAATGAAAGTACCACAAACCATTCCCTTTCCTCTCTCTGCTCCAGCCCACACTTCAAGGGACATTCCAACCTGCAAGTCTAAGCACCGTCCATACCATTTGCCACAGGCATAGCCCACCTTTAGGAGGGAATACCTACCTGGAGAATGGGCCTGTGCAGCCTTTGGGGAAAAGGCTTTGGGCTTCTGGAGAATGATCTCGGGGAAGGATGAGGGCTCCAAGTGTGTACTTGGAAGTATCGACTCTCAAGACATCTTGTGCTCTGGGAAAACACTCAGCTCAGTGCTCAGGGTCCACGAGGGGGTGCACCCCACCCCCAACCCCACATCCTGACATGAAAAACCTCCGCTGGGCTTAGCGAAGCTTTCAAAGGACATATTTTCCCCTCTGAGTGAGCGTGGAGCAGCTCCTCTGAGTTGGTGCATAGAGTGGAGACACCTGGGAAGGTTCTCTCTGGTGGTTTTTATCATAAAAGCAGTGCTGCTTGAAGATGGTCAATTCCACAGAACAGTGTGTGGCTGTGAAGTTTTGTTTCCTGCTGAGGAAAAATGGCGTGGAAACCGTTGTGATGTTGAACACAGCTTACAAGGACAGTGTAATAGGAAAAACTCAAGTGTACGAGTAGTTTTCTCGTTTCAAAAAGGGTGAAATGTTGACTGATGACAAACCTTGTTCTGAATATCTGTCAATTTCCCAAATGAACAAAATGCCGACTTGTAGTGCATTTGGTGTTTGTTTCACCAGCTCAGACTGTTAATCAAGCTTTCTATTTAAAGGTTCTGAAAAGGTTGCATAACAGTGTGTGACATAAAAAGGCCTGATTTGCGCCAAACGGGAGAATTGGTTTTGCCATCACCACAAAGCACCTGCTCACGCAGCCATCTCAGTGCACCCGTTTTGCATAAAAAATAGCATGCTTCTCTTGCCCCATACACCTTAATCATTCCTTGAGACATCCTTTTTCTTTCCTCAAATGCAGAGGGACATGAAAGGACAATGAATTGATGACATAGAAGGGGTGAAGAAAAAAAAACACCAAGTGAGGTGCTGTCAGCTATCCAAAGAGATGAATTAGAAAAATGTTTCCAAGAATGGAATCCCAGATTTGACAAATGTATTAAGTGTAACGGAGAGTACTTTGAAGGTGATATGGTTGTTTTATATAAAAAATTAAATACATAACTTTGGGGAAAATACACTTTGGGGGGTACCTCCTCATATAGGCAGAACTAATGACATAGAATCAAAATTAAGTTTGAGAAATCTCTTTAGGCTATTTATTAAAGATATATACTTAAAAGCAAACTAAAAATTAAAATTAAAAAACAAACTCACTGTCATCGAGTTGATGGCAGCTCATTAGATTCCTGTGGAATAGGGTAGAACTGCCCCTGTGAGTTTATAAGACTGGAACTCATAAAAAAAAAAAAAAAGACTGGAACTCTTTACAAGAATAGAAAGCCCCGGGCTGAGCCCCGGTGGCGTAGTGGTTGTGCGCGGGACTGCGGCCCACTGGGACGGAGGTTCAATTCCAGCAGTGGGGCTGAGCCTCCTACTCCCACCACCGGAGAGCAGTGATGCCCCCCCAAAAAATAAAAAATAAAATCCATTAAAATAAAATTTACCCTTAAAAAAAAATAGAAAGCCCCATCTTTTTCCAGAACAGCACTTTGAAATATAGTACTGTCCATATATTTTATGTACCATTGTTGTTAGGGGCCTTTGTGTCGGCTCTGACCCAACACACAACGAAATGAAACACTGCCTGGTCTGGCACCATCCTCTCTCCATTGTGATGCTTAAGCCCCTGGTTGCAACCACAGTGTCAATTCATCCTGTGGAAATTCTTTTTTTTTTTTCCCACTGACTCTCTACTGACCAAGCACGATGTCTTTTTCCAGGTACTGGTCTCTCCTGATAATATGTCTGAAGCACCTGAGACCAAGTCTTGGCAACGTCACTTCTATGGAGCATTCTGATTGTATTTCTTTCCAAATAGTTTTCGTTGTTCTTCTGGCAGGCCAAAGGAACTTCCAGTATTCTTTGCCAACACCATCATTCCAATGTCTCTCTTCTTCTGGGGTCTTCTTTATCAGTTGTCCAGCCTTCACATGCATATAAGGCAATTCAAAGTACCATGGCTTGGATCGGGCGTGCCTCAGCCCTCAAAATGACACCTTTGATCTTTAACACTTTAAAGAGGGTTTGTGCAGCAGATTTGTCCAGTGCAATACGTCATTTGATTTCTTGACTGCTGCTTCCTTTGTCTTGATTGTAAATTGAAATGAAATGAAATCCTTGACATCTTCAGCCTGTTCATCTATCATGATGCCATCTCTTGGTCTGGTTGTGAGATTTTGTTTTCTTTACATCCAATCCAATCCATACTGAAGTGTGAAGTCTGATTTTTATCAGCAAGTGCTTCATTCAAGTCCTCCTACCTTTTTTGGGGGGGCATCATTGCCCTCTGGTGGTCGTTGGAGCTACCCCGCCTTGCTTCCAGAGAGCTGCTGCTGGATTTGAACCGCCAAGCCAATGGGCCACAGTCCCGTACTCAAACACTGCACCATCGGGGCTCAGCCCTCTCCTGCCTTTCTGCAAGCACAATTGTGTCATCTGCATATTGAAAACTTTCTCCAGTACTGATTTCAAGTTCTTCTTCATACAATCCAGTTTCTCAGATTGAATAAATAAGTTTTATGTATACAGTCTTAGACAATTTTCTGCGAGTTCCTTTTTCATAGTCATCTATAGATAACAGTTCATTTAATTTCATCTTCCCACATGTTGATGAATCATTATTACCCTCTTACCTGATGTTATGGGTTAAATAATGTCACCTATAAAGATATGCTGATGTCCTTAAACCTGCCACTGGTGATTGTGACCTTATTTGGAAATGTGTCTTTTAAGACGTTCTTAGTTAACATGGAGTTCAATTGCAGTGTATATATTGGTGGAGGATGCTCATTCAATAGAACTGTTTCCTTATAAGAGACAAGATACACACAAGGAAGCCAGAGTCAGAAAGGGGCAATAGGGGCCTTGGCCATAGGGCCAAGGGGAGTTAGGCTGCCACAAACTAAGGAATACCCAGAACTAGCAGATGGATTTCTCCTTGGAACTTTCAGAAAGAGCACGTCCCTGCTAACATCTTGATGTTGGATTTCTAGCCCCCAGAATGGCGAGACATGACAGTTGTGTTGTCTTCAACAATCCACATTTGTTAGGTCATGCAGCAAGCTAACTAACTTGCTACTTGAGCAATGTATGTTCTTCTGTGGTGAGTGGTGAGTAAATCACTTATTTATACATTGACTTTTAAGCTTGATGGCATCTATTGCTGGCTTAAATCGATGCTTTTATAATATGATTCTTCACATTTTTGGAAGCCCGTAGGACTTGGAATTGTTAAGTTGAGAGAGGAGGAAAATTTAAGAATACTTCTAAATTTCTAGTTTAAACGTGTCTAATAGTGGTGACATTTACTGAGATAGGAAAGACAAGGGCTAGACAGATAGATATCCTGTTCCCTCATGATGGACATTTAGATTAGTTGCAATATTTTACGAGTAGGAGCAACACTGATATGTAACAAAATCTCTTCGTGCATCCGTAACTGTTGGGCTAAAGAAAATGTACCTTCTTTATATTTTAAATTCCTATTTCTAATATCAATCAGAAGATCTAATTAATTGCTTCTTCATGCTATTAATATTGGAGAAGATTTTGAATACTCAAGTTCTAAGTCTCCCTCTCTTCCACTTTTCCTTGGCCCATTTAACTCGACTTTGTCAAGTCCCTACAATGTGCCACACAGAGTCAAATAAATCTAGCTTTGTTTCTTGTTGGGGGCTGGGGATGATCAGAGGAAAGAAAGAGCTAAAGAAGGCTCGAGAGTTTTGAACTTGAGGGACTTGGAAATCCTATCCACAAACTTCTTTGGCTCTGGATCCTAGGCCAAATCAGTTAAGCTCCTACTGCATGTAGGTTGGTGCTGCCACGCTGAGAGCTGGGAAAAACAAATGCTTAAGTTTGTGCAGACCACAAATAGGACACAGACATCAGGCTTTGTGCCCAAAAAAACCCTCACTTCCATGAAGTTGATTCTGATTCCTATCAACCCCACAGCACAGGGCAGCACTGTGCTCTGCGGCTTTCCAAGACTGTCACTCTTTAAGGGAGCAGAGAGACTTATCTTTCTTCTGAGCTTTGTCATTTTTTTTTTGCCATTTATTGCTCTGAGTTATTTAAATAAATCTTACCTCTTAGCAAATGAACAAGTCACTTCTATAGCCAATGAGCCAGGCCTTTTATAGCCGAGAGTCTGTCTGTCCATGGTGGCTAATGCAGGCAAAGGAAGCGGGAGACACAAGTTCAGGGCAGGAGTACATGGCAGCAAAGTCACTGTGTGCACATGGGAGTCAGCCACGCTCCTTAGACTGGAGAGTGAATTTCTTGGGAGTGCCTAGATGGTGCAAATGGTTATTATGTGTAGCTGCTAATGGGAAAGTTAAAGGTTTGAGTCCACTCAGAGGAGGTCTGAAAGAAAAACATAGCAGCCCACTTCCAAAATATCAGTCATTGAAATTCCTATGGGGCACAGTGCTAGGTCCACCATCAGTCAGAACTCACAGTAAATGGTACTGGTTCACACTACTTGGCTTGGCAGAGTAGTTGCTTCAACTAACTCTGACACGTAGCATTGTCTGGTAGGAGTTTGGAGTGCTAACCACAAGGCTGTTAGTTCCAATCCATCAGCCATCCCAGAGGAGAAAGATGAGGTTCTCTGCTCCTGTGGAGGTTTACCGCCTCAGAAATTTTACGTAGTCAAGCTATGAATCACATCTACTTGAAGGCAATAGATTTGATTGGGGTTTTGCTTATGGAGAAACAGAAGCTAGTGGACTTCTTTTATCATTGTGGCTAGGAAAAGAGAGTTCAAACCGAGAACAATATCCTCTTGGCTAGGAAAGCAGAGTTCAAACCAAGAACAATATCCCCTTGGCATTTCATGGAAGACTTTAGCATCTCAGGAGTTTAGTTCAATGTAAATGAGAATTCTAGAACCTATGAATGCCTAGAAAAGAATGACGATCTACCTATCTGTTGAAGGAATTAAATGGATATTACTGGAGTTTTAGGGACAGCTCATTTAAATGCTGAGCTGTGAATCAAAATGTGTATGTGTAAAATCCATCAATCCCTCTGTGGGAAAAAAAGATATGTTGGTTTGCTTCCATAAAAAGTACAGCCTGGACATCAAAAAATTAAGAATTATATCATTATGAATGAGGGGGAGTACAGATTGGGGACCCAAAGCCCATCTGTAGGTGAAGCGACATCCCCTTACAGAAGGGTCACAGGGAGGAGCCAAGCCAGTCAAGGTACAGCGTACCAACATGAAATATACAACTTTCAGGCTGAGCCCCGGTGGTGTAGTGGTTGAGTGCGGGATCACGGTCCACAGGACTGAAGGTTCAAATCCAGCAGCAACTCTCAAGGAGCAAGACTGGGCCTTCTACTCCCACCAGGAAGCAGTGATGCCCAATATATATATATATATATACACACACACACACACACACACACACACACATATACACAACTTTCCTCTAGTTCTTAAGTGCTTCCTTCCTCCAACTATCATGATCCATTTCTACCTTACAAATCCCACTAGACCAGGGCATGTACACTGGTACAGATAGGAACCAGAAACATGGGGAATCCAGGACAGATGATCCCTTCAGGACTAGTGGTGAGAGTGGCAATACAGGGAGGGTGGAGGAAAGGTGAGGTAGAAAGGGGAAACTGATTACAAGGATCTAAATATAACTTACTTCTCCCTGGGGTATGGACAACAGGGTAGTGGGTTAAGGGAGACACGGGACAGTGTAGGATATGATAAAATAATAACAATTTATAAATTATCAAGGGTTTGGGAGAGATGCGGGGAGCAGAGAGGGAGGGGAAATGTGAGGAGCTAACACCAAGGGCTTAATTAGGAAGAAAATGTTTGAGAATGAAGATGGCAAGAAATGTACAAATGTTTTGTATACAAAAGATGTATGTATTAATTGTGATAAGAATTGCATAAACCCCCAATAAAATTATTTTTTAAAAAGTGCAGCCTAGCAACCTATTACAGCCTCTAACTCACTGCCATCGTGTGGATTCTGATGTTTATTGACCCTAAAGGACAAAGCAAATGTGCGCGGTGGCTTTCCTAAGTTGTCTAAACCATAAACAGGACACCACCAGGGCTCCTGGAAACTCTGTGGAACTATTCACCTTTGCCCTAGAGGTGCACTATGAGTTGGAAAAGACTCAATAGCAATGGCTTTGGTTTGATTTTTGTTTTGGTTTCCTGGAGTATTACGAGCCCGATACAACACTTAATTATGAATATTGTTGCTTTGTGTGTGTGTGGTTGTACAGATATAAGTAAAAGGGTAAAATCAGAAAAAACATTTAGTAAACAAAAACATCAAAATGTAAAGCCATTGTTTTTCTACATACAATGGGGAACCCTCCAAACAACCCTGTAATTATGCTGGGCAGAACAGAGCTTTTGTAGTATACATTCTGCCCCCCCCCCCCCCCCCCCCCCCCCACCGCACACTCCAGGTTAAGCGAGGATCTAGCAAGTCACTCTGAGTTAGTGCATCCAGTGACAACACCTGGGAAGGTGCTCTCTGGTCACAGTGAATTTTTTTGTAAAGGCAGCTTCACTCAGACCTTTTGTGTGGGGCTGAGCCCCGGGGGCGTAGTGGTTGAGTGCCGGACCGCGGCCCACTGGCTTGGAGGTTCAAACCCAGCAGCAGCAAGGCTGGGTAGCTCCCACAACCACCATAGGGCAGTGATGCCATAAACAAACAAACAAACAAAAAACACAAACCTTTTGTGTGTGTGTGTGTGTGTGTGTGTGTGTTGGTTGATTTAAGAGAAGAGTGTGCATCTGTGAAATTTTTGTTTCCTGCTTGGGATAATGCCACAGAAACGGTTCTGATGTTGAACACAGCTTACAAGAATCGTGCTATGGGAAAAACTCAAGTGTATGAGTGGTTTTGTCAATTTTAAAAAGAAGAAATAACACTTGATGAGAAACCTCACTTTGGACACCTGTCAACTTCCAGAATGGTCAAAAATGTGGAGAAGATTTCATTCACTTGTGCTCAAAGACCCACAATGATGATGACAAGGGATCATTGAAGAGATGGGGGTGTTATGTGAATTTTAATGGAAGATTTGGGAATAGAGCTGCTGTGAAATTTGTATTTTGGGTTCTGACAGATCAGGAAAGAGCGTCAAGTGGAAACATGCCATATTTTGAAAGCTCCAAAGCGACTCAGCCTTTTTTACACCATGGTCATTACTGGTGCTGAGACATGGTTCTATTCTTACAACCTGAAACCAAACATGAATCAAGCTAGTAGAAGATGCCATTGTCACCCACCCAGAAAAAGTTTCATCAAGTGAAATCAAAGATCAAGATGATACTCATTTGTTTTTGCCTTTTGTTTTTGTGAGGGGGATAGTGCATTTGGAGTTCATCCCACCAGGTCCAACTGTTAATAAAGCTTTCTATTTAAAGATTCTGAAACAACTGTGCAACAGTGTGTGATAAAAGGCTTGATTTGTGGCAGACAGGAGACTAGTTGTGCTTCCATGACAAAGCACCAACTCAAGCAGCCATCTCAGTGTGGCAGTATTGGGCAAAAAAGCTGCCTTTCTTGCCTTATGCACCTTACTCACCTGACCTCACTCCTTATGACTTCTTTTGTTTCCATGAATGAAGAGGGACATGAAAGGACAGTAATTTAATTATGTTGAAGAGGTGAAATAAAAAATGAGGAAAGTGTATGTTGTCAGTCAACCAAACAGATGAGTTTGAAAAATGCTTCCAAGAAAAGAATCGCAGATTGGACAAATGTAGTAAGTGTAATGGAAAATTATTTGAAAGTGATAGGGTTGCTTTGCATATATATATATATATATATATATATACACACACACACACACACACATACACACACCACACACATAGCTTTGGGGGGGGGATATGCCTTGTATGTTCCATCTAGGTCTTTGCTTTTCTCAAGGCAGTATTTTCCTCTCTGTAACAGTTCCTCAAAGAATAATGTGCTCTTCATTTTATTCATATCAAAAAAGACAACTTGGACTTCTTTAAGGAATTCAAATTGGGGGCCTTTTAAGTCTTTGTTGTTTTTTTTTAATTTGGGGGACAAACACTAGTCCAAAGGATCTATTTGACGGCTATAGAGTGGATGCGTAAGTTTTCCCACCTACACTGTCATAGGATAGCTTTTGATACCATCAAAAAATGAACAGGTGTACTGATAATGTTTTTAGCTTTCTCACTGCTTCTTTATAATAAGCCCCAGTGATTGTCTTGGGTCTTTCAGAAAATTAATCAACATTGCTCCTTTGGAATAGCCAAACACAGTCCCATGACCTTCTGAGCTGACCTCTTTGCCTTCAACTCCTCTTGGCAGTAAATGCTTTGAGTGGATCGTGCTCTCTGGATAATATTGGTTCATGCAACAGTATTGCTAAATCCAATTCATTCCATAAAGTTATCTTCATTAGCTTTAATTTTACTTAAAAGATTAATGGAAAGGTCAACTCTTGGAGCTGTCTGACCTTTGCATTGCACACTGGAATTCATGGAGCCCAAAGCTTCCTAAGGCCAAGCAAGGTGTTTTCTTCAAATTAAAAATGCCATCCCAGTGTAAGATCCTGACTTCAGTAACTACTACATCAAATGGTAATTCGATTATATTCTTCTACTAGTCTCTGTACTTCAACCACAATTTTATCATTTACCAAAGTTGATGATCTTTCTCTCTTGGCTCATCTTTGAGGTTTTCCAGACCCTCCTTAAAATGTTTAACTTATTTAAAAGCTGTTGTTTATGTGGGGCAGCATTCCCTTCAATGGGTTGCAAACTTCAAGAACTTATAAGAATCTATATAAGATTTGTTTAAAATTGAAAATTATTACTAACTTAAAAAAAACATTTTTCCCTTGGCAACAAAAGTACTCTGCTTTTTTTTTAATGCACCCTAATGGGACATCCTGACTGTGCATAGTGAGAGAATTATCTCAGTCATCCACTGATCAGAGACATAGTATAACATTCAATGTCGAATCTTACATGTTTAAACACATTTTCTTTAGAATAAACCCATGTACGTATATGCACTGGTACTTTTTGAGATACCCATTACACATGGGCTATTCTACACATTCCTGTTGTCCAGAGCTTTGCTAATGGCTGTAGCTCTAAATTTAAGTCACATGCTGGAGATTTTCTGACTTCTATTAAGCTACTTAAAGTCTCTGTGTCACAACGTTCTCATCATTGAAATGGGACGAACACTCTGCTTCTCTGTGGTCCACATGAGGACTTAGGGAGAGAATGCACACAGAGCCCTGAGCACAGTGGCTCTCACTAAGTAAGTGCTCAGTAAATGGTAGTTGTCCTGCGGCAAGATGTACCAACCAGGCCCATCTCCTTAATAGACTCTTAATGTAAGTTGTGCATCAGATCATCCATTTGAAGACTGAATGAAACATTTCTAGGTACTGATTTGTCATGAAACTGTTATTTGAAAGTAAAGCAGCTATAAAAGTCTTAAGATCTTCATACACACACACACACTCACACACACACACAGAGTATAGTAAGTCTTTGAAGGCAGGCACCCTGGTGGCAGAGGAGTTATGTGTGTGGCTACCGTCCACGAGGTCAGCATTTGGACACCATCAGCCGCGCTGCAGGACAAAGATGGGCCTTTCTAGTCTCATAAAGAGTTACACGCTCAGAAGCCCTCAGAAACCCATTCTATCCTGTCCTAGAAGTCTCTCATGAGTCAGCGTCACCTTGACAGCTGTGAGTTTGTTTGCTTGGTTTTCTGGGTTCAACTCTTGACATTTGTTAGTTTATTCAATATGCGCGGGGCACTTCTGTTTCCAAAATGATGCTATTCCCCTGCCTCTTGGAATGGGCTCTTGCAAGGCCTTCCTGAGTCAAATGTCTGGGCAGCGCACTGCACTGCCTGGGCCCTCCGATTTAGACACACACACGGCAGGCACGGCCTCCTGCACGGCTTCCACTTACATCTGGCACATCCTCCCTTCCTGATTTTGGAAGAGGACAGAGCGATGCCCACTGGAGGAAGGGAGTGTTTGTAACCCTCTCTGACACTCTACCAGGCACATGTATTTCCTGGGTAAATAATGAAGGGTGTTACAATAACTTTAATTTTCTATGCCCAATGGGAGGCCAGCACTCCATGAATAATACACGCTGATCCTACGTTTTATTTAACCAACACTTTAACTTCCTCCCACTTCCAAGGGAGTGTGATAAGAAGGAAAATAAAACAATTAGCCTCTGTCTTCTCTTCCTCCCAGTGTGAGGTGGGAGGGACGGGGTTAGATGAGTGGGTCCTGCCTGGATCAGAGGATCCGGGCTATGTGCATGGTGGCAGCCTGTGTTCTGAATTAAGATGAACAAAAGGGACCTCAGGTGAAACTTTTGGGGGGATCACAGATAGTGCAGGCACAGGCTGTCCCCAAAGATGGAGCAAGAAGTACTATATAAAGGTGCAAAGCAGTGATCAAGAGTAGTGATCAGAGTAGACAAGATGGTAACCTGCTGCCAGCTCAGAAGAGGCTTCTGAAGTGATCAGAAGATCAAAATGATGAGGCTAATTTTTATTAATAAGTAACAGTCAGTTGCACTTGGAAGCGTTTAAAGCAAACAAGACATTTCCTCAGGTAAAGGACGATCAAATATATACTGCAGATTGGGACTTGGGGTCTGTCCAAAGGCTTTCTCTCCCCGAGACCCTCCCTTTGCAAGGTGGAATGAAGGCACAGTTACCTGTCCTATTTTAACACTACAGTAAAAATGATTTTGGATGTAATTGAGAACCCCTCAAGGCCAACGACATTCGAACAATGTTTCAAGATAACCAATGCATCTTCAACTCGGTCCCCGGCTGTCTGGCTGCCGCCCTGGGGCAGGCATCTCTGTTAAAGTTAATGTTAATGTTCACAGGGACACTCGAGTTCTTCCGTTTGTGGGTCTGGTTCTTTTGGGGCTTTTCCATTTTCTGTCACCTGGCTCTCTTTCGAGTGCCTTGTTCGCTGTCGAGATTTCGTCTCTGCACGTGGGGCTAATAGGCATAGACAAGTACAACAGAACAGAGTCTGCACTTTGGAGGCTCTCCCCCACGTTGTGGTCTCTCTGAGTGAAAGATTAACTTTGGATGGCAGCTTGGAGAGTCATGACCTTTAGGCTATCGACTTGACTCATAGGCAAAAACACCCCCTCCCACCTGTTAGGTAATGCATCCCCATTAGAAAATGACACATGAGCCCCAGTGGAGAAGAGAGCATCTCCTGATTTAGGGCTGGGCCAATCAGGAAGAAGCTTCTGACCTGTGCCAGTGGGAGAGTCTGACTTTGGGAACGACGTCAGGATGGTGGCTCACGTCCAGAGGGAAGCAAACATTGACAGGACTGGAATCTTCTCAGAAGGTGGGGGAGTCTCTGGTGAAGGGCTGTCAGAGGCCACACCGGTAAGAGCTCAACTTCTTTCCACCTCAAGTCCAACAGAATGAGGGGGAGCTAAGGAAAGCACTCATTTCAAAAACTTGTTTCCAGAGTAAACCCCAGTGGACAAGAACCACGGGCACTTCCCAGTGAGCACGGTCACTGTGTAAAGGCTGTGTGCGTGTCCTGGTTGCTTCATGACACAGTGGTATCCAGAGGGTACGCCACGGACTAGGAACTCAGTTATTGAGGCGCATCCCTGAGGAACAGAGCGTGTGTGTGTGTGTGTGTGTGTGTGTGTGTTAAAGCTTGGCCACATGGGCTGCCAAGCAAAAGGGTGGAAGTTTGTGGCTGCCCCAAGATGCCCAGGAAGAAAGGCTGGGTGAACTATTTCCTGAAAAACAAGCCACCAAAAATATTCTGGGAGCTAGACGAGGTGCAGGGGACAGACTTAAAGAGCAAATGGTTCTGTGACAACCTCCCAACCTTCTAGGCGGGCAGTGGGTCCAGCTGGCTACGCTGACTTTGTGGCCTCATCTTCCCTGTGTGCCCACCCTCACATGTGGCAGGAGCCAGTCAACAGGGAGTGAATGCCTCCGAAAGGGCCCAGACTCAGGCTCACCCCATTGAGTCGGTGCAGACTCACAGTCAGCACCCCGGGGCTCCAAGACGGTGATCATTATCAGAGTACAAAGCTCAGTCTTCTTCCCACGGAGCTGTTTTGAACTGCCCACCCAGTGGATGACGGCCCACACATAATCCCGACAGCACCAGGCTCCTTAAATCAAGGCCTTCAGACACCTCTAGGCCTCAGCACACACACTGCCTCTCTCTCTGGGAACTTTGCTCTGCACTGCGGGGGGGGGGGGGGGGTGCTGGTGGAGGGGAGGGCAGTCAGTGTGGGGCAAAGTGAAGCCTGCGTAGGATGTGGAAGAAGAAATCCTTTCAGGGCTGCACCAAATTCCAGAACGAATCCCTTCCCCAACAGGAAAAAGTATCTTTATATCCTGTCCCGAGTCTACACTTCCCACACGCTCTCATCACTCTACCGATCACACCTGCTCCTTCCCACCCTGGACCGTGGGCACCTTGAGGCAGAGGCCAGCTGCCAGGCGGTGCTTTGCGAGGAAAGGAAACCAATTGCTTTAGAAATCCCAAAGACCTTGTTAATGGTTTTCTTACGTGGAGTCTTCCAGGAGAATTCAGAGTTGACCGCTCATTACTTCCTAAACTAAGCATAAGTAGCAAGTTCCCCGGTTGAAGGGTTCAAGTCAACCCTTCCAGAGGAAATCCCAAAGTTGGCAATGTTTCAGATGAGCTCAAAAGAGGGAGGCTGGGTCTCAGAATGTGTGATGGAAGGAAAATAGTCTGCAATATTGATTCTCCCTGAGGGCCAGTGTCTCTCAGAGATGCGAGGGATATATATTCTCATTGTTGCTTAGAATTCTGAAGCTAAGAATGCAGTACCCTCAATGGTTTTGAGGGTGACCCAAACCCTCAAAGTGACCCGATTTTAAGCAGGACACCATTGACCGGAGGGTGATGGTGGTGGGGGGCTTCCTTGATAAAAATTTTGATCTATATGGAGCAACAAAAATGTTCATAGAATGCAAAAACAGTATATCTATTTCATTTTAATATATATTTATTAATATATATTTATTATAGAATTATTATAAATATATAACAAATATAATTATAAATATGTATATTATTAATTATATTTATTAATATATTTATTTTAAGTTTAAAATGCCATGGGACGTTGTTAAAAATTGGGACATCTGGTCACCTTATCTCAGGCCCTCATAAGGGAAAAGAGAGGTGTCTTTCAGGAGCTGGGTGTTGGGTTGTTGTCACTTCCAACCGGCAGGTGTCACTGGAGACAAGCACATGTGCCACAGTTTTCCTCGGAATGTGTGAACCCGGGTGGTGGACTGGATGGTGGATTGCACACTCAGTCTCTAGTAGAAAGGCTGGGGTTTCGACTGCACCCAGAAGCACCTCAGAAGAAAAGCATGACCATCTATTTCCAAAAATATCAACCACTGAAAACCTCAGAGCAAACAGATTTATCTTTACAAATGGAGTCGCCACGAATCACACTGTCCCACCTGGAACTCCAGACTTCTCTCAAAGTCCCACCTTCCAGGGAAGCTTCAGCTGGAGCAGCCACTGTCTTTGCATGAATTGTCCTCACATTATGACACAGACAAATGGCCGGGGGGGGGGCGGGGGGGGGAGTAGTTAAGCTGCAGAGCTTCTATTTCAGTATGTCTGCAGTGAGCCCCAGGAGTCTGCTGTTTAAACATCCCATGCCATGCAAGCACATACGTGCTCTCATCCACACATGGCCTGCCTTTTGGTCCCCAAACATCCTGATGTGCACCCTATGAAGACTATGTGATATCAAGTCGGGAGTCAGTAAAAACCGGATGTCCACTCCTCCTGAACTCTTTGCTGCCCCCTAACCCTCTCAGAATTGGGGCCACATCGCATGATCAATCAGGGACACCCTGGTCAGCCTTTCCTGGGGATGTCCACTCTATCCAATGACAGGCAAAATGGCCCCTGCCTCCTCAGAGAACATTCATACACTTACAGAAATACTGCCGATATACTGATCGCTTCAGTAAATTGATAGGCCCCCAAACATTCCATTTAGAGAAATGGAATGAATCTCATTTACTGCGACCCCAAATCATAAATCCATCAGTATCTGAAAATCAAAATGCTGCAGAGTCTACATTTTGCCGCTGTGGTGACGTTGTGAATCCCAAGATAAATAAAAAAACTCAGGCATAAAAAGGTGGGATAAATGAGCCTGCTGCAAATAAAACATAAACTACAACTCCACTAGACACCTAAAAGTGCCATCCTACTGAGGAGGCATGCCCGAGGGCTTGAAGAGCTGCATTGCGAGGCAGATGGCAGCGAGGAGCCACGATCTGTCCAGGAAACACAAGGAGTCCACGTCTTTTTTTCTAACTCTGACCACGAGGAGAAAAAGGTGCACCAGAATGAATTTTAAGGGTTGTTGACTCTTCAATGTGGGCTAAAGGTCGTTACACATATAACAGAGCCACCTCCCCCACCCCCCCACCCCCACCCAGCGGCATCCTTTCCTCCAGGCTCACTGCCTCCCCAGGGCACTGAATCCATCCCAGGCTGTTCCTGCTGTGGGGAAGTTCCTCACATCCTGTCTGATCCCCAGGAAAGGCCGTGGCTCTGTCACAAAGACTTCCCCCAGCACAGTGCCCTGGCAGGATTGTATCTTAGACACTGCTAACGGAAGCTCTGATTGCGGTCACTTCGACAAGGACAGTATTCTTTTTCCTTAGGTCACCAGAAGCCCAGCAGACGCCACATCCCCTCTGGAGACGGTGCATGGGCGCTGCCCAAGAACCAGGCGCCTGCTGCCTTTCTGTTTTGCCTTCTTTTGCACGTGCGTTTGTCCCTACTTATAAGGTTACTGCATTCCAGACAGGACAAAGCGGTGAGGGGGGAAGCCAGGATGAGAACACACCTCCACAAGGGTCAGGAGAGTAAAATTGTGCTTTCAATGCCCAGACTTCAGTGTATGTCTCATTTTGTCACATAAGGTTGAGGGTGGCTCAGCCTTCAGTACAACAGGAAATGTGGCAGGGGAATAGTCTTGGGTTAGCACCAACTGCCTGATAAAAGCAAAGCAAACCCACTGTCACGGGGTCGAGGTGGCCTCCCAGCCCCCCTGTGTACGGTTTCAGAGGCTGTAAATCTTTATGGGAACAGACCACCTCCTCTGTCTCTGGGGCAGTGGCTGTGGGATTGAACCAGGGACCTGGTTGTTAGGAGTGTGACCCTTACCTGATAATGCCCCTGCCACTCGGGTTCCTTCCACTCTCTGATTTAAAAAAAAAAGAAGAGAGAAAAATCCAATGCTGCTGAATATGTTCAAACACAGAATGACCTTAAGGCCAGAGATAAATAGACCCTGGGGGTTGCTGAGACTCTGAATCTTTACAGGAGTGGAAAACTCATCTTTCTTCCATGGAGCGTGAAGGGAGGAGAAAGGTAGGCAGCCTCCTTTTTTCTCCCGTGGACTGGCTGGGGGTTCAAACAGCTGACCTGGCAGCTGTCAGCCCACCTTGTAACTCGCTACCTATTAAAAAAATCACAAAACAAAGAAAGCCAATGGAAACCAAACTCATCGTCCATTCTGACTCACATCAACCCCACAGGGCAGGTGGAACGCAGCTGTGGGTTTCCCAGACTGCCACTCTTCATGGGGCTTTGTCGTTAGCAGCCCAAAGAACGAACCAGAGCTCGTATCAGTACCTACTGGTTCTTCAACCCACTATATACTCTTGCTGCCTTCCTCATAAATAGAACCCATTGGTGTTCTGCCCAGCAATGGTCCCCCCCTGGCTCACTTCCCCACTATTTCATGAAGAAGCCACTGGCTGATTCTAAGAGGTCCTGGTAGTCACTGGGTGACGAGTTCACGGCAAGCTCAGCAGTCTGGATGCACCAGTCCATCCCTGGGAGGAAAATGGAGGCTGTCTAGCTTTCCACTCCTTAAGAGTTACAGTCTCCGAGACACACAGGAGTGCTCTACCCTGTCCTACCAGGAAGTCACGATGGGTCAGCATCCATGCCTGTGAGCTTGGTTTTGGTTTGGCTCAAAAAGGGAGAGGACATCAAGGAGTTCAGGGTTGGAAACCGCCTGTGGTAGGAATTGCACAATTTTACTTGCCGTGAATGAAATATGGAATGGTGTGTTATATGTATTAAATCCCAACTAATAATTCAAACAAACAAACAAACAGGAGTGGTTCCACTCTGTCCTTTAGGGGGCTATGAATCAGAACTGACTCCAGGGCAAATGGGTTTAATTGTATATGAGACAATCAACATATAGTGACCGATGAAAAGAAATATCTTTCTGACTGTAGGAACCCTGTAAGGGCGCAGTCCAGTCATGCTGCCTCTGTTATGTTTTTCCGTAACATCCCTTCCACGATGTGAACACAGTGCTCACTGCTTCTCCTTCCACCCACACCAACATGTGGCTTTTCAAAATAGAAGTCCAGTCAGCTTTTCCACCCGGAGGTGTCTCTGACAACAACACTCCCGGTTGTTTGGGGGCTGATGTATAAAAAGGCAGTCCTCGCCTTCCTCCTGCTGGACACTATGTTACTCACAGAGCCTACACTCTCTCGCTAGAACCAGCTCAAGGCTGAGTGAGAGTGGATCGGTCCCCTCCGACGTTTGTGAGGAAAGGTGAGGGCAAGTGGGGTTCACGGCCCAGCTCCTTTACAGAGAGCAGACTCCCAGTCCAAGATCTACAACCTTAATGGAATGTTTCATGGCTGGCTGATTTTATGAACCTGAGGAGGCACCTCCGTTTTATCTCTCAACTGTGTGCAGTCTTTGGAGTCGAAGCTGAAGGTCAGTCCCTCAAGGAACTGCATGCTCAGGCTTCTCTCCTCCCCTCACCCGTCACAACGTAAAAAGGGCTCTCTGTCATCAGGTCAAGTCTGAGACGTCACAACCCAACGGATGCGAGTGGCACAGGCCCTGTGGGTCGCTCAGATGGTCCCCTGCGGCATGCCATGGACCGGTGCTGTCAGGTTGGGTCTGGCTCACTAGGACTCTCTACACAACAGCTCGAAACGCCGCTCAGTCTCGCGCCATCTCTGCCATTTTTCAGATGTTTCAGCCTGAAGTCTCGGGAGGAAAAGGCTCCTCTTTCTCCCATGCAGTGGCTGGTGGTTTCAAACTGCTGACCTCAGACTTGGTGAGACTACATGCATAGCCTACTACATCTGGGAATAAAGAGTATGGAAGAGTGGAATCTCATAGGGTTTTCTAGGTTGTCCTCTTTATGAAACGAATATTCCACATTTTCCCTGTGTGTTCAAACCTCTGACCTTTGTGCTAGTAGCTGAGCACTTAACCACTGAGCCACTGGGATTCTGTGCCTCACCTCTCATGATCCTTAGATGATATATTTTAGTATAGCAGGATTGCATTCCGCTGTAACAGAGAAACCCTGGTGACAGTTGTTAAGGAGTCCCTGGCTGGCACAAATGGTTAAATACATGGCTATTAACTGAAAGGTTAAACTCACCCAGAGGTGCCTTGGAAGACAGGCTGGTGATCTGGTTTAATCCAAAAGGTCACAGCCTTGAAAACTCCCAGGTGCAGTTCTCCTCTTCCTGCCTCGGGGCCCTGAGTCACAAGCGACTGGACAGCCACTAACAACTGAAGAGGCCAGCCTCACATGGAGCGGGAGCAGCCAGCGACCTACCTGTCACTCTACACGGCGGGTGTGTGAAGAGGGTTGCTTCTAAGAAAACAAAGTGGAAGGCTAGAGAAAGTCTTGACAAAGATACTACAAACACTGCTTTCGCATTACCTGGTGTTGAGAATCATAAGCATAGACTCTCCACTCAGGTTTCTTCAAAAGCACCTTTAAATTCTACATCCACCTTCAGAAACTCAATTAACTCCTATTATTGCATATTTGAGGTGTGTATTTTACATGACTGGTGTGGCTCATGCAAAAAAAGGGGGGGCAGTAGGTAACACCAGAGGAACCAAAGAACCATGCAAAATGAACTAATTCCTATGATCATGATTGCCCAGCGAATTTATGTATATGCTATGGTGGTTTTTATTCTTTCCTTTTTAGAAGAGTCCTACCATTATTTTTTTTTTCAATGAACAGAACAACTAAAGTGCCTACATATTGGATTGGAAATATCTACTGGAATGTCATTTTTTTTTTAAGAATATGAGATCATGCCACAATGCTTTATCTCCTGTTTTTCTAAGCATACTGTTAACATTATTCCAAGCTATTAAATCCTATTTACACAAATTTAAAGGCCTGTCTAGGCCCTTCTATTGGGCCTCTATTTGTTTCTTTCTGCTAAATTTTAAAAACTATATATTTGGGGGAGAGGGGATAAAGGGGAGTTTATATCAAGGAGTTTGAGAAGAAACAGTTTTGAAATTGTAGCAATTGTACAATACTGCCTGATATGATTGAACTATAGAATATTATGAGGTTTGTAGGAGCTCCCAATAAAATGATTAAAAAAAACAACCCAAACTGAAACTCAAACAAAAACCAACACCACCACCACCGCCCCCGCGCGCCCCCCCCCCCCCACCAAAGCTATATCCTCTCTCCATTTCCTCTCTCCCAGAACTGAGAGAAAGCTGAATGTTTGTGTTTATGATGCTCAGCCCAGGGCTTCTTATTGATTGAGCTAACATTTTTTTTTAACATTTTTTTGTAATATGTAAATTGCTTGACTTTGGTGTAAGCTGTGAGAATCCTTTCTGGAAGATGGAGAGAGTAGACCAAACACAAGCCCTTAACACCCGTCTCCCAGTGGGAGATGACAGGATGAGCTGTGAGGATGATGAAAGCCCCTGTGCTCAGCCTTGGCCTTGCTTGGCCTTGCAGGCAGCTTCCTATGGTCTAGTCTGAGCATGCTGCCCAGGGAGCTTAGAACTTCCTAGAGGGCTTTTAGGCTCCTTTGGAGATTGCTGACATACAATGTCATCAGCCTGACAGCACTTTGTTCAGGCTCCCAAACTGAAACTGAGGTATATTTGTAAAAGTTGCCTTCTCAGGATTTGAGAAAACCGTGGTCGGAGTAAGTGGGACACAAAATCTTCCACAACTAAGACCAGGTGAAGAGATACCCATTCAAAGATTTATGGCTAAGGGGTCTCAGGGAGGCAGGCTTCTTCCTAAACCCTTCAACAGCTGGAAGAGCTCCGTGCTATTCAGATTTCACCCCTGCGCACACATCAACCTGGAGACCACATGTTGTCCCTCCTCACAGAACCCGCATGACTCCGCTTTGGTTTTGCAAACCTGGAGATTGTGTTCAGCCTACGACAACCCTGAGACAACACATGGGAGTTCCTTTCAGAGCAGCGAGGCCTTTCACCAGCTCTTTCATTGCTCGGTCGCTTAGTGGCTGTATCACAGAAACTGTGCAACTATTGATCAAGCCCGCTGCTGGGGAGGCAGTGTTCTCACACAGACCCCCGAGGACAGAGTAGAACTGCCCCAGCGGATTTCCTCGGCTGTAAATCTTCTCTCCCTCTTTTGGGAACATTTGAACGTGATTAGGGTGGAAGTTTGCAGAGCACAGTTGCTTCCCACCCAACGATTTATACTCATCTTGTGACATTAGGGGCAGACCCCTCCAGGTTAACAGCAAGTGCGGAAGGATGCTGCCACACCTTCCTCTGCAAAGCAGCCTATGGCTTTCAACCAGTGACCTTTGAGTCAGCAGCCCCACTCTTGCACTGCTGCGTCACCAGGGCTTCTGTGTCCTAGTTGCTCAAAACAAGAATTAACACGCAAAGCTGGTTCATATTTTTCAATATTACATACATCTGTAGTGCTTTCGGACCCCTCAGAAATGTCCCCAAACTTCTTTGGCAAGATGGCAATGGGTAACACAGGCATCATTTGGGCATTAGCCACATTTGTTAATGAAGGGAACTCTGTACAGGGTCCTTGCTGGGGGGGGGGGGGGAATGCAGGATTACAAAACTGCCAAGTCCAAATACAAAATTTGGGGGAATTGGTCTTGCAAAGGGTCTCCTACTTTAAGGCGAGTATCCTTAAAACGTCAGTAAGCTTTAAACACGCTTGAGATTTTGAAACTTTAATGGGGGGTTCATTTAAGCTCCTGCCTAAATGAAAGCGTATCATTTCACAAACCCTCCAATTCAGTAAGGATAACCTTCAAGTGATGTGCAGGGGATTGCATCAGGCACAATGCATTGCTTTCCAGGGGGAACTTATCAAACTGAGGCTTTTCTGCCCTGGCTGGTGATTGGATTCCCTTTCAACCTTAGCTTTCAATTGGTGACTCAGACTCCAGCTATGAAGCCTGGCCAAGCAGTGGATGAACTTAGTACTTCCAAAATTGGTTTTAGTACACTGATATTTCATACTTCAGGAATCCTAGGCCATACAGAGAAATGCTGGAACGGACCAGCTTAAATGATTTCCAGAGCACACTTGTAGCAATGCAGGCTTGATTGGAAACAGAGATGTTGGGCACAAGCACCTGCTCTCGGTCACCACCCCAGGCCAGGGAACATGTTGTAACATAGTAGACAATCACATTCTTTCCTAGAAAATTTTATTTATTACATAAAAAATTCTATACATTTGTTAGACTAAAATACAGTTCTCATTATAATTCTGACAAGTGAGTCAGTACACAGAGAAAAATTAGCATGAGATCAGCACTTTTTTTCCTAGTTCATATTTCTGCACAAGAAAAACATTTCAAAGCTCCATTTCATATAGGCTCGTTGTACTCTGAAGCCAGATGGAATTCCATCCAGTTCAGAGCTCTTGGAACGTAATTTCCCCAGCAAGATATGTTAACTCCAGAAAGTTAATTGCTTAATACACATATCTAAGTTGGTCTGGAAAGCCTGCATGGTGTCAACCATGACAGTCACAAATACGAGGGGCCTGCTTGCTTCCCCCACATGAATACAGTGTCGTGTCCGTAATAGGGAAAACAAAAAATGATGCCAGGGGACATGATCCCAAATTGCAGTATTCATAGGCGGCTTAGTTATGAGCCTATGGTTTGTAATAATGGGCAGACAGGACTTGATATAGAAATTCATTTTGTTACTATGAAACATGACCCACACCCCCCCCGAAATGAAGATGACCCCCCCAAAGCGGGAGGGGAGCATCAGTTTACAAAGTATGCAGCACCACAACATACTTCTTATGTCGATGACACAGTAGTAAGAAACTGAGACACAAGACTGTATTTTCTATTCATATTACTCCGTACAATGAGCTGGCCTGACATGGGATATGAAGACGGTGCCTGAGAGAGCACAGAGGGTCCTATTGCTTTGCCTGATCTTTAAAATGTGGCTGTCTATGTCTAGGAATTCCATTCTAAACCCAAAGGCTTCAGAAAGGAGGTGCCAGCCAGTCCTGAAGAGGTGGACCTTTGGTCTCCAGAAGTAATGTTTTTCTCTTTGGTTGTTTTCCAGGGCCCCTGTCATTTTGTGGGGCGTCCTCCAGTTTTCTCATCTTTTTGCTAGCTTGAATTTCCTTTCTTTCTCTAATCAAATCATTAAGTCAAGTCACTCAACATATTTGACAGGTGCACCATGTAGTAGAAGTCCCTGCAGTGATCAAGAACATTCTGAGATGGTGTCATCGAAACGCCTAGCAACCCTGATGTAACAGGATACAGTGGGGTCCATAGGGCAGGGCAGGGTTATCCCTGTGTCAGTCTTTAGGGAAGCAGGTGATCACACCTTTCCTCCAGAAAATGGAGGGGCAGCCCTGTGGTTTGTAGCTGAGCGCTTCATCGCTGGGCCATCAGGACTCCTTAACCTTTCATGTGAACCAAAGCCATGGCCTTCTAGTTGATTCTCACTCATCCTTGACCACCGAGGGCAAGTGGATTGCCTCATTCGGTTTTCACTGTGCTGAAAAATCTTTAAGCAGAGCAAGTCTTCCCTGCACAGAGCAGCTGGTGGGTCAAACTCCCAACCACTAGGCCATTAGTCAAAGCGCTCACAGCTGAGCCACCAGAGCCCCAACCCTTAAATCCACCATGTCAGATCCAACTCACAGTGAGGCCATGTTGATTCCAGGGCTGTAAATCTCTATGGGAGCAGAAAGCCTCACAAATGAGAAAACACAAGATGTAGTAGAAGAAACGTGATATTCCTTAGGCGAACCACTTTGAAAACTAAAAGTACTAAAAAAACTAAAAAACTAAAGTTGAAGGGGGCCCACAACAACAACAACAACAACAACAAAAAACACACCACCACCCAAAACCCCTGAGCATGGTGACTTGTTTGAAACCAGTGGGTGGTAGGAATTTTTCTGTCTAAAATCAGGAGCCACCAAAGTTATTCTAGGAACTGCGTGTTCCTGTGCGAAACTGAAACCAATTCACCAAGAAGACCCTGCCCTGTACGTGGTAAAGGAAGCGTCACCATATTGTCTACAGACAAGGAGAATGGTCCACGGAAAGCTCAGTGGCAGCTTCACCCCATTCTCTATTTAAAACCCCTCCTTCCCCGATCATCTCAAACTGGATTCCCAGTTGACGGGATGGGTCAGATCACTGAGGAAGGTCGGAACTGTCCCCGAAGCCATCCATTTTGTGACAAAAGAACATGTCAAAATGAAGTCTCAGACCTTTTTCTAGATAGATTTTTCCACCTGTGGTCCTTCCATTTATGGCTGTGGAAAGTTCACTAAAGTTTTCTTTACAGGTGTGAGGTGGGGTAGGGAGCTTATTTTTCACCTTTCTCCATCACTGTTACACTACCCTCTTCACCTGGGAAGTGTATGCTGATGGCCTATTATAAGTCATGCACCCAAGGGGACGAAAATTTATAAGAACTGAAAACGTCAAGATTTCTCTCTGTTCTCTCTCTTTCTCAAGAGCCTTGAGAGACTTCTATATGGGTGGGGGGCCCTCAGTTTAACACTCAGGTGCAGACGTGAAGAAATCTAGGCAGTTCCCAAAGAAGAAGGATGGAGGGCATGGGGGCATTGGAGAGGGCGTGCCATGGGGAGAATGGTTCTGGCCTGTTCTCGAGGATGCCTGGCAAACACTCGAAACTGGAAACCTTGCTCTGCTCTAATGAGCGAGGGAGAATAGTATTTTACTTTATTCCCCCACTATCTACCCTTTTGACTTTCTGAGGGAAGAAAAGGAGTCGTGGCATTGTCAACACTGGACTAACTGCATTTCGTTACCTAATTCATCAGCTTTTTACTGCTCTAGGTCATGCTAATGGATATATGCTTAAATATATGTTATTTCTATGCCAAAGGACATTGTACAATTCTCTATCCATTTCTTTTTGGACTTACTGGCCACTGTAAATAATTTAGTAGTTTGCCAGAAACTGGGACATCCACCTGTCACACCCAAGTGCAGTCTCACTCACTGGAAGAGTCACTGTGATTAGCTTTTTATTCAAGCAGATTAGGGTGGTTTCTAGTCCCACAGTTGTTGCTACAATTAGACCAAGTCTTTGAGTTTAAAAGTTATTCGATTTGCTTATGAATAAAAAGTATTAAAAACCAGGAGTGGGAAAGAAGGAGGAAAATACAGGGAGGGTGTAAGTGGGAAGAGGGCTGCTGTACCTTGGTGACTGCAATCCACGTATGCATTGTTGAATGGAAAACTAGTTTACTCTGTAAAGTTTTAAATCATAAAAAAAATGTTTAAAAAAAAGTTATTCAAGGTAAGGTGGTGGTAAGGATTGTCTGAAACCCAACTTCTGTGGCAATCCAATCAGTACATCATTTCACATGTTACCAATACCTTAAACATTAGAGGTTTTTAACGTGTATTCATAAGTCTCTGAGGGGGCGGTGGTGTGGGAGCTGGCAGTGTGAGGGCTCTGGACGCAGTTAAAAGGTTCACAGCAGTGCTTTGTGCAATTGGGGTTGGGGGAGGGTTAAGGGAGATGGTGAAGGTAGCATACAGCTTTCATAAGATCCTCAAGAGGGTTCATGACCGCCTCAAAAATGTAAGGATCTGCTTTTGACTATCCATTATTAAATTCTGCTCCTAGCTCAGCAAATTCAAGGGAAGACTGAAACACTTGGAAATGATCATGTTTTCACCTTCAAGGAGATATTGAACATAATCATGAACTTGAGAACTTTTTCTGAGCTCCCTGGTCTAGATACTTTATTCCTCGGGGAATCAAGACATTTGTCAAATTGGAACTAAGTCATCTACTATCTGATCCCCTAACATGTTGATATCCCTTTATTAGTGAATAATTTTTATTAGTGAATGTATTTATTAGTGAATTCCCTTAGAAAACATCCAACAAATCTTGACCATAGAATTTTTAAAAGTTGCAGCTGTTCAACAATATTAAAGCCAAAGCATCAACCGTCCTTGTAAAATGCATTTAAAAAAAAACCTCAAGGAGATGGAGGAGAATAGTTCTATAGAAAAGGAAGGCATTCCACTGAAATGGTCAAGTTAAAAAACCTTTGTTGCAGTTTTAAGAAAGGTATTTTCAGAGATTCAGAGTATAAGAATTTGGCTCAGATTTATAAAATTTGTAGGAGGAAAGTGTGCTGTTTAAAATCGGTAAGAGGCTGAACCCTGGTGGTGTAAGTGGTTGAGTGTGGGACTGCGGCCCGTGGGCGTGGGGGTTCAAATCCAGCGGCAGCTTTCAGGAGCAGTGCTGGGTAGCTCCCATGACCACCGGAGGGCAGTGATGCCCAAAAAACAAAACAAAAAATTGGTAAGAAAGATGGCCTGGTTAGTTAGTATTCCCCCGATGATGGCTAGCTTTCGCTTTAAATTTTCTCTCGGCACACACAAGGGTCATGCTTTCTCATATGTGGCTATGTGCCAGCCAGCAAAGATGAGTTAATTCCAAAAGCAGCTGCTGAACAGCACCCACTTATGAAAAGGGCTGACATGCACTCCTCAGCACCCAGATACATGAATATGCATCCCAAGTACAGGCATTCTATGTCATGAATACATAATACACAAATCTCTGCTGCGTGCACTTACTATTATGAGCCTGCAATTTTCCAATATATATTCACAGACCACATCTTAGCCACTCGGGCCAAGCCATTATAGTGCACACCTAGCCGTCAGGTGAAATGGATGAAGAGAATACAGAGCTTAACTGCGGCAGGTGCATGGACTGGCCTCCAGACGCTGGGGATTTATTGTTTTTTTTTTTTAGTAGCAGTGACTACTGGAAAAAAGCAGATGAGAACTTACATGTTCAGAGCTTAAAGACCTTACTGAAGCAGATTTCTCAGCGACAATGTTAAGGCAACAGGAAATGCCAAAACTTCAGAGAAGGTGGCTACTGACAAGACAGTCAGCTAAAATGTTCAAGTCACCCTACTGGTGACTCTAAAAGGGATCCCAGAATTCTCCTTTGTAGGCTGGGATCCTTTCTACTTGAAAGGATTGTTGCCAGACAAGGTGGGGTGTGGTTGAAAGAGCTAAAGCTGACACGGCTTCCAAAGATATGGTGGCTGCCGTTGGCTCATTCCTACAGCAGCTTTGGAGAAGAAGGGAGGAAAGCAGGGCAGGACCAGGATGGAGGAGGGGGCTACAACCCGCTTTAGGCGTGAATCCTGAAACTGCCCTGGGAAAGCAAAGGGTACCCTTGACAGACAGCAAGGTCAGCAGTATTGGGAAGAGGTTACAGTTAGTAACATTTTGCCCTTTGTGGGGGAAAAAGTAAGAATGAGAGAGCATCTATACACAGGAGAGCCAATTTCTAGCCTGAGTTTCAAATGCATCTAGGAAGTGCCTCCTCCTCCTCCACTTTTATGGAAAACAGTGTGAGAAGTTATACGCAGCTAAGCTACTTAAATCCCAGTGACTTAGGCCTTGATTTGGCTATAGGGTAAGATTGACGCTTTAATCCTAAACATTAAACATTGCATTAAGTGGTTTAAAGCAATGCCCTGCTTTGAGCTCTGTTCACCCGTTCAGGGATTATACAATCTCAGTGCCCTGGCTAGAGTCCCAGTGTTTTATTACTGTTGTGCAGCTAAGCCTCCCATACAAGATGGGTCCTTCTTGGCCTTCCACGGAAATAGAACGTTTTCCCTTCCATATTCCATTTTAGCCGAAGTCACACTTCAGGCAGAAGCCTAACAGTTTTCACTTCATGTGATGGTAAGCAACCTCACACTACACTGGGAACCACCTCTGACAACAGAGAACCCCCACTATCGTTCTAGCACGGAGTCATGAAAACAGTTTCGAAGATCCATCAGCGAAAGACAGAAATCACAATGCAGAGTCAGTGGTTTATAAAACGATGCTGGTAGCCCACATCGCAACCACTTTTGTTGGTTGGTTTTTGTTCTTCATTTATTCTTCTCACTTGGGTGGAAGATGGAGGCAGTGAGCAAATAGCAGTAAGGCAGCCCAGAGCTAGCTGAAGAATGATTTTGCGATGAATGAAAGAGGCAGCAGGAATACCGAAACGTTAGCTCCACACATTCAAGCAGCGCTCAAAAGCCGCTGGGAGGCGTTATGAAATTCATCAGGGAATGACATTTTATAGGAGAGTGATATTCTACATATCAAATATCTCTCTGCGTGTGCCTGTGTAACACATATGCCTATGTGCATAGATCAAGATGGCACACACATTTACTTAGGGAAAACACTGGCAATTAATTTGAGACTCAAATGACATGGTTAAACATAGATCATAATTTGTAAACACAATGTTAGTAAAACAAAATTTATTTGTAAAACAGGACCTGTTATAGAAAATGGCACACAATCAAGTTATACAAAAATACAAAATTTCTTTCTGATTACAGTCCTGGTTGCAAATGATGATTAGAAAGCATTCCTGGTGGCTTCCAAAGAGCTGAGCTTGTGAGCATAGGGAACAGGCAACAGCAAGACTCCAGGGTGCTGGGTTGTCCAAGGGAGGAGAACCTAATTTCCAAATTCAGGGCTTCGATCAGGTCACTTTGCAGGGAGACCTCGTAAAATAACTGCTTCCTGGAATGTCTTCTGGAGTCTTTTGGGGTTGTTTTTTTTTTTGAAACCCATCTTCCAGACTTTTGCCAGCTCTAAATTTAGTTCCCCATGTTTTGGAATGTCCAAAATCGGTATGACTACGAGACAGATGGCATTCTAATTTTCTTCCATCATTTGCTCTCTCACTGGTTTGGACAACTGGTAGTTACATAATTGTATTGATTCCACTTCAAGGGATATAAAAAGTAGAGTGATGCTGTTTGGTGTCATTAGATAGGAACTTCTGGAGAATTACTGTTTCAGAGCATCTACTCCCACAACCAATGGGGGTTTCCCCTGTTCATGCCAAGACAGGAGCTCTGCATTGAGTGGTTTGTTGTTATTTTTAAACCCAGACTCTTATTGCAAGGATTCTGAAAGATCAGAAATATTACATGAGCTTTGAAAATTAAACCAAGGCATGTAGCAATTTGCCGCCTAGCTAAAGAACACAGACACTTAAAAAAAAATACAGTTTACCTTTTGCAGCAATTTAAAGGTCCAACCCTTTGAAAGGAAGCACATTAGCAAACAGCTGCTTATTAAGCCCTGGTGACATTAATTGTACGCTTTCCTATAATACCATTCTAAATCACTGTCTTATTCTGGCAGGAGGCAATGCTTTCTTTCCAAAGAGTCTCCTTCCATGGAATGATAAAATGCAGAGGCTTTTTTTTTCTTTTTCTTTTTTTTGTACAGAGCCTATATTTAGTGCAATAAGTTTAAAAAATTTGCTCGGAAATATTTACTTTACATTAACAAAAATAGCTTTTTTTAAAAAAATCGTAACAAAAAGGAGTTATCGCATAAACAGATCATGAATTATTCTTAGCAAATTACACTTTTTTTTTCTTAAAGCATTCACCATTACAATAAGCGGAACAATGAAATATTAGCCATTCATATCTGGTAAGCTTCAGGAATAAAAACATAAAACAACAGAAAAGAAACTGAGACCCACCCCCAAACAAAAAAAGAACAATCTACGCTTGAGGATTAAACATGAACCAATTCTTCAGTTAAACATTGTAGAATTCTAGCTACTCAGGGAGGTTCTCAGGAGAGGAGGAGCACCTGCCAGTGTGCCTTCTGATTTGACAGCAAGCAGATACATGAAATGGCCTTTCGGCCCAAAGTCATTGTTGTCCCTCGACAGCAGAAGCCCCAGCACCTTCCTCTCTCTCCATGTTCCCTCCTGGCATGACTTAATCTGCAAATCACTCCACAGACACTGAAAGGCTCCACGTGCTGGGTGCCCAGCTTCCTTTCAAACCAGGCACACAAATGAATGTGTGGAGGATGGTACCCAAGTGAAAAATGAAAGACAAAATATAAGAAAACAGTTTGCATAAGAAAGATTATCTACCCTTTGTCTTTTTTACCGACTCTCTCTTACAGAAGCATTAGGGTAAACTACGAATACCTGAGGAATTGGTTACTTTTTAATGTTCGCTGACGATGCTATTACCTACTATGGAAATTCCCATACCGGGCCCACTGGCATGTTTCGAAAAGGAAAGTGGCATGGCTTCTTTGATTGGGGTACAGTGATTGGAGTGATTGATTCCTTATTTATCTGAGAGCATGAGCCTAGTCTTGTCCCACTAGACCTTATGCGCCAGTCAAATAAGATCTTGATTTTGTACACACATCAGGGACTCACCCCTGAAAAATTTTAAAACAAAGGATTTGGTACACTAATTTTTTAAAATCTAATTTAAATAACTAAAGTTAAAATTTCCTCTAAGTTATTAAAAATGTTAATCAGATATGAATTTTAACATTTCCATTAAGACAATTACAATTGAAAACATTAAATGATGGAAGTTGCCTTGTAAAAGCCACCCGTATGAAAGGAGTAGTACATGTTTGACAAAAATAAGCATAAAAAAGGTATTAAATCCCTGTTCCTTTTCTCTGATTTTGGCTGATTATGCGTGTGTGCGCATATACCTGTGCATAGACACACACACACCCACACACACAAATACATAGTTATGTGTATATATTGTTTTGGAATGTCAATGGGCTCCGTAACGGTCGGCTAGGTTCAAGCAGAACTTGCTCCCGAAGCCTAGAAAACAAAGTCATACAGAGTATCATCTTAGACACTGACCATTACAAGAAGTTCATGAATGAAGTCACAAATATACGTATGGTCACAGACAGCAACATGGCAGGATGAATGTGAATCTGTCCTCCGGGGACTGGAGTCCCTGTGCACTTTGAGCCCTCCCTCGTAACACTGCACTCGCTATGAGCTCACCTTTGACAGATGCCGACTCCACTTCTCTAGCCTGCCTCGCACCCACTCTTCCCTTCCTGTGAGGGCTCTGCCATTCGCCAGCCATCAGACGGCCAGGAAGGGGCTTCCCTAAAACTACCCATCACATTAGGTCACAGGCTATTCTCTCCAGAATAACTTTCAGTAGACTGTAAAACGACCTCGCAAACTTTTCAGGTTTTCTTAACTGAAAAGTGAGGCTCTCAAACAAACAAAAAATTTCCAGAGGGAAACCAGAAGTTCCTCTCATTAGTTCAATGTCCCTCTCTCCAAGTGAAATTTTAGAGCCTCACTTTCCCCTAGCGATAACTCTGTAAGAAGAAAATAATCCTAAATTAAGAAATCTCCTTAAGAAAGAAGGCAGGCCATGACTGCACATGCTGGTGTGTCTGCTGAGACCTCCCGTGGGAATCACGTGGGAGTGAAAGTGAGAAATACAAGTGAGCAGCCCTAAATTCTACAAACACCTAAGCTTTCAGGAAATCCTGCCTGGTAGTAATTCTTGAGAGATGTACACAAGGGGTAGTGCAAGCAGGGACCAATGCGAACCACGGACTGTGAAAGAGTGGTCAGCAATAGCAGTATGACTGGGCTTACAAAATAAAGCTACTACGTGGGCAATAGTTCCACTTCTCTTTTGGAGAAAATTTTGACTTCTTCAAACATCATGTTTTAGGGCAAATGCTACCTGGGCCAAAGTACCGGAATAAAAATGCAGTCCATCAAAACTGGGAGCAAAGCAGTGGTCTGTGACCAGCCTGCAGTGATAGCTTCAGTGAAGAAGCAAACCCTGAATGAAGATTTGAATGCATTGTATGAGGTGAGGACCATGCATTTAAAACTTAGGATCTGGGACGTTTTCTTTTAAAATTGTGTTTCTCATGGGAAGTCACGTCACTCGATTCATCATCATCACTGTCACTTAGCGGTTTAGCAAGAAGGTGCATGTGCATTGTCTACCATGCTTGGAAGATTAACCCAAGACCACTTGCCAATTCACAGCCAGATTAGTTAGACCCAAATGTTGAAATCCCTATGAGTGCTTCTTCCTAAAGAATGCTTCTCCAACACAGGGAAGACAGAAACGAGTGGGGAAAGTGAGTTATGCTAAGTTTGAGGGGTCTACAAAGGAAGATTTTTATGTTCTTTCCAATTGTAGGCTGGAAATCTTTATTGGAAGAACAATTAGGAAAATCCAGCACTGCAAGGACATGAGCCTTAGTTCTCCCTTATTTCAAAAGCTTGGCAGAGTCTCCAAGGCTCATCCCTTTAGCCTATGTGGCAGTAGGAAAGACAACAAACTGGTGGGAGAAGCAAGGAATCTAACAGCAGGAACTACCAAGGAGCCTCCCCTCTGCCCTCTTAATCCAGCCTTGGATGATGTCCAGTTAAGTCTAAGAGCTATCTTCATAATCTTTATCTTTTCACTTCTAATGAAAGGGATCTGAATCTGGGGAAATGAAACTTTGGATTTCAACCTTATAATCATTCATACTATTAAGACTACCACTAAAACAGGCTCTAAATAAAAATTACAACAGGTTTAGGTCTAAATATTTTGCTGAAGTTTTATTTTATTATGCAATTTTTCATATATACATATCTATATACATATATACATCTATATACTCATATAGATATGTATATATGAAAAAATTGCATAATTGCATAATAAAATCTATATGTATATAGATATATATATCCATCTACCCCAGTCCACTAAATTAATCTATTTTCTTTACTGAAATGGCTTGTTTTAAATCATATATTAAGCTGAAAAAACTTATAAATGATATTATTTTATTCAAATGTTAAGAAAGAAAGGAAAATCCTCATGTTTTGGGACATTCTAGGCAGTTAGATTGCATGTTGTTTAAAATAGAGTATTTAAGGGTCTTGGTCAATGAGATAATATTTTAAAGTAAATATACTCAGTAAAATGAGACAGTGATCAGGAGCAATATATGTCAGAGATGTCTGTCATTATGCTATAGTGAGAAAATCTATCAGAAAAGCAACACAGAGGTTCTTGCCCTGATTACCTTTAGGTTGCTTTTATACACAGAATTCCACATATATTGCCGAGCAGAGAAAATGGAACTTTCTCAGAGTTACGCTGGAGTCGGAGGAGACCCAGTTGCTCTATTGTGTGAGAAGGTGAGCATTGATTAGATTGTCTTGTTTGCGACTAAAAAAGGAGCTTAAGGAACAAAGAAAGTACAATCGAAGCAACAGAGGAGAAAGTCCACAAAGGAAAAAAAGCAACATGGCCAGAACAATATTCAAAACATAAATTAAAACGATGGAAAATATGATTTTTAGCACGCTGAAAGGAATTGCTATTAAGATCTTCTGAAACGATTAAAAAAAATCAAATCAAATCATTGGGTCAAGTGCACAACCAAATGCTCAGTGTGGTGAAAACTACACACTGAGAGCTGATAACATTTTTTTTTTTTTTAAAAAGAGAAACCGCAATTTCCTTGCCTCCCCCCCATCCCTCCTCAACACCTTGTGCACCGAAGAAGATGTGGTTCCTTTCAGCTTGCTTTTACAGAAGATGGTCTCATTTGTGACAAGAACTCTGCCATCCAAGTGATGGGCAAGCCCACAAACAGAAAGAGCAGCACGTCCTGCGTGATACAGATAACAAAAGCTTCTCCCGAAGAAGTGCAGTCAGTGAAGACAGAGAGAGAGAGGAAGTGAAAGTGAAATTCTTGGAGGGCGGCCACCTCCTCATCTCCACCTACCATCGGCTTTAGCTCTCTGGCGTCAGCAGCGCCTCCCTTCCCGGCTTCTTTTAGTGCCTTTCTACTGTTTTCCACAAACTCCTGCAAAACAGGAACCAAGGTGCGTAAGCTCTTGTGCCCTTCACTGACTTCAGGTGGTGAGTAAATTCTAATGAACATTGACACCTTCGACTCCAGCTTTGTCAATGAACGACCTAAAGTCGAACAACACATAATACTTAGTACCACACACAGGAGCTGGTAGCTTTGTGGGGATGGATTGCATACCACCGGCGGAAGTCTTTTTCCATGCTGTTGCAGTGAGCCCGGGGAAGCTTTTTCCCATCCATTCATTGTGATGTCGTCACCAGCGCTCAAAGCGATAAGGGTAGCCCCATTTGGAAGGGAAAAGAACTAGTATTTTTTTCAGAGCCTATTTTCCCTACACATAGGATATTGTTTTACTTTTCTCCCAACAAAAACATTTTAGTCCAAAGCCTCCTCTTTAAAATAACCCTAGAAGGCAACAGAAAACATGCATTGATTTTACTAAGCATAGACTATTACTTTTTTTTCTTATCAAATTGTAAATAGGCTCCTTAAAAAAAAATTTCAATTCAACTTGAACATTATGGAGCAGGAAGTTGGAGAGTCCCAACTGGAATCTGAATTCAGAGGTAGTTAAAAATGGAAGTAACCTCCAAAGGAAATATTTTTATGCTGTCAAAGCTAATGGAGCAATTCTTCATTATACGATATCAATATCCTCATCACTTTTTACAGGGAAAACCCCTCCTTTCTAAAAAACTGGAAAGGATAGAAGTTATACTGTTCATCTTGCTTTTTTGTAATTATGGCAACGAAAGCAAGCCTATCTTCTATATGTTCCAAGCACATACACACTAAAATGCAGTGCTCACGTAGATCAAATTCCCATATGAGATAACGTCTAAAACTATAATTAGGAAAATGTAAAAAACAGTTGATAATATTCTCGACAGAAGATGTAATTAATACCAAATAGGTCGGTTAATTCATTAAAAAATTTGGCTATTAAAATAAATAGAAAATATGTCTATTTACATGCATATTCTAAATTTAATTGAACAAAACATGCCCTTGGGAGAGGCTTTGGTATTTTAATGTTTATCCATAGTATCTAGACTGGAGTAGGTATATTTTATAGTTTAATCACAAGGTATTATTATTAAAATACCTTTATTTTTATGTCATCTAACATCATTTTAACATTATATTTTTAAAAAATTTGCGGCTGTCATATAGAGAAGGCACAGAGGTTAAAAGCTGTAAAGAATCTGAATATAATATCCATGTAACTATTCAGATCTTGATGCATAGAAAACAATGTAACGTGCTAGTCCCAGGCCTGTTATCTGTATGCATAAAGAAACACCTTCACTGTGGTCTGGCATATTTCAGATGATGGCTTTAAGTTGGGATAGCAGCAGTAACATTTGAAAAAGTGGGAGGTGGAGAAATATAAGTTGGCAATGAACGAAATAAACAAGCATACGATCACTGAGTTGATTCTGACTCAAAATGATCCTATAGGACAGAGAACTGTCCCATAAGGTTTCCATAACAGTCACTCGTTACAGAGACGCACTTTTCTAGCACAAGACAGCTGGGTGGGCTTGAACGGCCGATCTTGCCGTTAGCAGTCCAATGCTTAACTCAACTAACGGCTTTCTGTCGATGAGTCCAGTTCAGGAGAAGGTACTTGGAAACATCACTGGTCTTATGTTCCAAGTCAAGGGCTACACACAAGGCAGGTTTAGAAAGTCAATTTGGATCTGTCTAACTGCAGAGGGGCAACAGTTCCTCCAAGTTCAGGCCCTCTCCAAGGTTCTGCTGCAGTCTGGTGGATCTGAAGGGAACCTGCACTGGGCCACCATCTAAGGCGTTCACAAGTTTAATTCTGAATCATTCAGAGTTACGTATTCTAGATATTAAGTATAAAGCCAGCTTTGCAAATTATTTTTATTAGAATTTTTAAACCTAAAACAGTCGCGAGAATTTAAGGTCCTTACCATCAGCACTTTATCCATATAGAATTCTCTGCCAGGGCTCCCATCATTGTACTTTGTATCAATGGCAAAACACAGGAATAGCACATCCACTACCATTTCGTAAATGGACAGGAAGCAATGGGCGACCAGGAATGCAAAGAGGCAGACGATGATGAGAGGCAGCACCCACACTGTGTAGTCTTGCTGGTAGTTGAGCAGCATAATCCCAGCCAAGCCTGTGCTGCAGACAATCAGCACCTGCGGCAGAGAGAGCAGAGACACAGTTGATAGCCTACTTTAGAAACGCCACTGGCCCTTCATCCTTTAGAGGCTTACATTCCGCAGACGACGTTAGCAAGGATGGACCATAAAGCCCAGAACGAAACTCACTGCCACCGAGACGATGGTGAATCACAGTCATCCCTTGTGGGTTTCTGAGACGGCAACTGTCTTGGGGATGGAAAGGCCACTCTTTCTCCCGTGGAGCTGCTGTGGTTTCGAACAGCCAACCATGTGCATTTCAGCCCAATCATAAGCCCTACACCCCCAGGCCTCCCCATGCTTGGATAAGGCCCTGACATATCAAATTGGGAAGTACAATTTATAAAATACATATGTACTCCGATATACACGTGTATACATGTATATGATATACTATAAAGTAAAAGATGACATACTTTAAAATATTTTCGTTATGACTCTCCCTAACACAGCAATTTAGTCTGTAAGAACTTTTAAGGTAAATAAATGCACATTCATGTATCTAAAAAGCTAATCATA